>JAUUDZ010441326.1:0-13122 GCA_032361705.1 Panulirus versicolor
AATTCGCGAACAACTGTACGGCCGGGACGTCAGAGGGCACCACCAATCAAGTAAAACAGCTGCCATGAAAATAAACATAAATTCAGTGGACAGAACCAATAAAGTTACTGACGTATGGAACGCTTGGGCGATCGTTATATCCAAAATGTTTGGGATTGACGACCTTCTGGTGGGAGTAAAGACACCGCAGCTTAGTACTGGTCCATCTCCCTTCAGGGTTGACGAGAATTACTCAAGCAGTCGTATATATTAGGTCAGATGGACACTTCTCCACGGACATTAAGACCTGCCTGTAGGAGACGCGAAATGGCGGGTGTGTCAAGTCCTCCGCGGCGAGGCTGGCGTGAGTATGTACACGTCATTCTGTCAAGTTTTCCGGCCAGGCGTGGGCAAGAGGTCGCTCCGTTGCATCAGACAGGGTAGGTGCACGTCACTCCGTCAAGTGCTCCATGATAGGAGAGGTATAGGTAGTGCAAGTAGCTTCGTCAAATGTTACACAAAAGGACAAGTGCAATAATGCGAGTCTCATGCAAGGCAGGTGCACGTCGCTCTGCCAAGTACACCGCCTCGGGGCTGGTGCACGTCGCTTCGTCAGTAGGACAGTGTCGCGGACGTAAGCGGGCCCACCATGTAATAATAGCCGCCCTTGTGTCTTCTGATGACCGTAATTTTGCAGAGCAGCAGACAAACGCCTTCTGGGAACTGGCCAGCACTGAGTAGCTCACACACACACACACACACACACACACCGATACATGCGCGCGAGCGCGGGCACGCAGGAACATACGCAAACGATCAAACATTCCAACGTACAAATACACTTTCCCACACATTCTATGCACTCAAAAACAAGTAAAATAAAAATCCACACAAACACCTAGCAGACATGCAAACACAATAAAAATAAACATACAAACGTACGGCAGCCGGCTCACAATCAACCAAGCTAGCAGTCGATGAATGAGTCCCTAGCTTTAGCTGGAGGGGTGTATACATATGTTCACATACATATGTTTAAAACATGGTATATGCACTAGGTTAAGTGACGTGGCAATGCAATTATGTAACACTCTCCCCGTAAAAAAGAATTGTCATACGTTTTATCACCGATGGTTTAAGTTAGGTTTGGTTCAATTCTAAAATCGTGATCCAATCAATTACGTAAGCCTCATCAGGAACATCCCAAATTCAAATGAGGCGGGAAAGGCTTCCTGTGACTTGATGAGGGAGTTATACAGATACATAGCGGAGCAATCTTCCAACTTACCGAGCTTTATAGACTGGCATACTTGGACACTGTAGCTTCCCCTAGCCGTACTGTCGGGAGTGACTTAGTACGTTTAAGCCTAACCCAGCTTAAGCAAACTGATGGTTTTTATGTCCCTCTCAGAACATCGGCGACATATCCTTAATGTCTACAGCGTCAGGGGAAAATAGGAGTTTCCTTGTGACATCCATGAGATGCTACTACTAACCACCTAGACACCTCGGCACGAGCCTTCAGCACGACGATACGATCCAAGAGCGTCTTTTTGAACAATGAGTACAATGGCACGACCTATTAGCATGACAGTATAACCCTTGTATAATGATGGCCTGGCTGAGGTCAGGTTATCACACCAAGGAGTCGTAAGTCGTACGCAGGGGCCGTACCGTTATGCTAAGCGGATGAATCATTAAACATTCTAATTTTCCCCGTATCTTATTAACCAAATATCATTTCCAATTTTCTCAACACAAGTTAAAATTGTTCAGTCTAACCTACATGGATCACACCGTTTCAAAGCCACGTTGACAAGATCAACCTGGCACTGAACGTCTATTGGTTTACTTCAAGTGCAGTTTCCTTAGGTAAAATAAAAGCATAAGCAGCACAAATACATCTCAGTTCCCTCAGCAGAAGGTACTGCAAAAGTTTTTAAACACTGCACGGTAACCAATACAATCTACATCCAAGCATTACCGAGACATTATTGTTATAAGATTATATACAATAAATTCAAACGACTACGTTAGCCCAGACTTCGTTAAGTGGAACGAGAAGTTCCAGCACACGGCGTAGTGACCCGCAATAATACAAGTAATAATGATTTCTCACAGTAATACTTGGCAATGCATTCAGAAACTGATGGAATTATGAAAGGGGAAACTAGACTATGTACTTTTTTTTCTGAAAACACTGGTATATGCAGTCATCTTGACGCTCATGAATTTAAATAAAATCTTACCCAGTAATTCGTACCAGTAAGCACCACTTGTATTTCAAACGATAGAGCAACGTGTTTCCTTAACCCGATTGGTCCTATTTTGTGGCCTCAATTCACTGGATATTTCTTTTCCCATCCCCACGACGGCGTTACCTGATGTACATTTCGTATTTTGGCCTTTGATTCTAATCTTTCGAGCTATATACAAATACGATCCTCTGTGGCCACAACTAACATGTACATTCACTGCGGTGTAAATCAAGGTATAAAGCTTCCAGGGGCGAGGGCGATAACAGCCAGAAAATCTCGTATGTATATATATATATATATATATATATATATATATTCTTTTTTTTCAGCTTACAACTAACGTGTATACACTGCGGTCTGATATCGTGGTAGAATTACAAGTTGGAGCGAGTGTGGATTCAGTGCGAGATGAAACCAATAATGCTTTTCCGACCTGCTCAGATGATGAAAACTATCAGTGTAATCAAAATTAGCAATCATCACTAACACCGACGTAAGCCACCGACGTGCCTGTATCGACAACATTTAAGGCAATATAGTTTTCTCCATTACCAATTACTGATTGAGAGTTCAATGCCTGACTTACTACTGCAGCACACACGAACTAGGCTAGACTGCAGTATTGGGTGCTATAATTAGGTTTGAGTGAAGCCGCTTGAGCAAGCTTTTCTAAGCTGCGTAAAAGACCACCAGTTTTCAACGGGATCTTCTGCCAATGAACACACAGATATTACTGTTGTGGTATGACTTTAATTAAGTTTTTGAAGAGGGTGTTTGGTACTCACATGCCTTTACTGATCGGTTACTTTTGTCTTGTACCTAGAGCCAATGGTATATGTGCTGGACTCCATCATGTCAGCATTTTTATGTAACCCAACACTGGACTCTTGGAAACAGCACTTGTTAATTTCTCGAGATGTTAACGGTGTTTGTATAAACTGCTGGAGGCAAGTAGTGTAACTATAAACTATCGGCTCTATCCGGAAGGTGACTCGTACAAACATGCAGGTAAGGAATCCCAACGGTATGATCGAGTGCTTTACTCTAAGAATGCTGGGTTTGCAGTAGCAGCAGCTTGAAAAATACATTTAAGGTACCAATACCTTCATTCAATAGACTTGTATATACTATTACGTAGTTCCAAAATTCCTAACCCCCCCTTTTTTTTAGTGATAGCTACACACTGCAGACGCGTGTTTAACGCTTCATACCTTCGAGAAAATATTGGAATTGGGTAATACAACTTTATTGTGCAAAGATAATTGTCTTCTAGATCATCCACCCATTGTTGTCCTTTTAATTCCCTTGAGCGTCTTCCCCAATTTCACTTTAAAGTTTCATCACAATTTCCTAACCATATTTCATATGAGACTTCTTTGCAACTCACAGGTCCGACCTACACAAGATGCCAAGAATCCAGTCACATCGCTCTCCTATGTATCATTCGTCTCCTGTACTTTGCTCCCACTGCCTTCCCAAATTTCTTTAGTGTTCTAATCCAGTTATACAAATTATGTATCTGTAAAAACTGAATAGTCCTTTGCGTATCCCACTATACGAACCTTATATCATTAAGTAATGAAGAGAGATGATAATACATAATTTCTTAACCTGTTTTACACAGTTTTCTGAAATAAATTACGTTCACTATCATTGACCGTGGACTGTCCTCTACGAGACGAATGAAAAAGAAAGATAAAAAAAAAAGCCATAACACCGCCCCTTCCTGGAGGTAACGTCCCGTGGGTCGTGTGCCTAATTCTGTATTCTGTGGGTCGATTCAAGCAATTTCTGAAAAAATTATATATATATATATATATATATATATATAATGGTGGACAACGACGGTATAGTTTTGCAGTATTGCCTTTAAGTCTTTGAAAAAGAAACGTTTAATATTCATATGCATTAAGTCACATGAAACTATAATCTATCATCCTGGCCATATCAAAAGAGTATGTTGCAGGTTCTAGGACAATACCACGGCGTAGGTTGACAGCTAGAGATCCAACACCAACATAGCGCTTTTTTAAGTATCATGCTGTCATTTACTAGAAATTCTGGTAACGAATATATTTCAGTCCGATTCACTTCTTGTCCACTACTTACACTCATCACCTTGGTTCACTCATAGCTAACTAAACGAACTTGGACAATAAACCTATGACTGTCTTTATATAACCACTCTGGATGCCTCTCGGACATGACAAAAATTCTAAATTCAAGAATCGGGGGACCGCCTTAACGGCGGTGCTCGACGCCGACCGTTCTTGGTAAGCGGCAGCGGTGGAAGAAATAAACAAACCTAGCAAGTGTAGACCACGAGGAACTGGATCCTGAAGTCTTGTCAGTTTGAAACCAAGGCATGACAAACTTTACTGTACGAGACGAAAAAAAAAAAAAAAAAAGAAGTGGATATTGTTCCGTGAGGGTACCAGTCCTCAAAAACGACGAATAAGGGGAACCAGGATGATATTCTTCTGTAACCTAATAAAATTTAAGCTGACGGAAAATATTCCCGATAGCCCTTTGTGGAACAATGAACACTTATAATGAAAAAAAGACACTCTTGTTCCATTACAAAGTTAAGTTACAAACATTTTCTGATTATCGATTCAAAGCAGTTAATTTATGTGCGGTTCTTCCATAATTTGTCAAGCACTATTTCAACTTTTAATCAAGAGCATTTGAAAATTTTCCACCAACGGCCACGAACAGCTTTTGCACCTGACTTACCAACTAGAATAATATCTTAAGAAAATTTACGTTCAACGTACAATTTTTTTTCCCTATTTTTGATCTTCAATACTGATGTTCAGCAACTAATTTCATGCCAAAGAATCAATGAGATGCATCATATTCTCCTTTAATGACAGCTGTGTACCGAAGTTCCACATTCTTACGTGGGATGCGGGTGCAAACGAGTAAGGACTGGTAAATACACAAGCTTATAAGACGGTGCAAATCTGGTCCCACAACAAAAAAAAGTAATAACAGTTAACACTGAATATCAAGGATGTCCTAAATTCACAATCAGGTATCTGTTATTCTGGGTAACCAGAGCCTAGCTGGGGAACTGCTCAGCCACGAGAACTGAAGCAGAAAGCACAAGAGAGAACAAAATGGCGTTCCCTGTTTGTGGTGGAGCGTAGAAGCAGCCTGCAAGCGACGGGGAACGGACACAGCAGAACTGATACGGGCACTAACACAACAGACTTCCTTTGTCACCCTGCTCATGTGTGTGCATCCAAATATGGAATAATCAATCATCTATGCTAATACAGAACGCAGAGGAATACAAGTCATCATCGCAAGCGATGAACGACCAAATAGCATACACACATTCCGCCAGAAACCTCAACCCATAAATCCAGTCTTTCGCTCACACGGTAAAACAAAATTAAATAATCTGATGAACATTACGATCCCACTGAAAGGGTTAGAAACAGCACCAAAGAAATCCACGTTATCGTTGACTGATAGATTGAGGGTAACTCGTATATGTTTGCCGTTCCTTCCCTGCCGGCTACATTGGGCACCCGGGGAAAGAATCGAAATATTTCTGGAATATTCTTTGTGTAACTACGACGTCTTTGTTATTCATAGAATTCGTAATGTACATAATAATTTCTGATGTTTTTTTTTTTGTGCACTCATTGTTTTCCGCCTCAGATAAATAACTCCAGGAACACTCGATTATAACGGCATCGCTCACATCAACCCTATAACAATCACGTATCGTCCAAACCAAAGTTAATCAACCACACAATGCATCTATTGACCAATTCCGTGATTGACCGCTATGTATATGTCGTGGTTCACGTCAACCCCATTCGCTTTACCCCATGTTCGCCTCACTCTCCTGTAAGTTAAGGCCCTAGTATCTCAAAAGCTTTTTCCACTCAATCTCAGAGCATAATACACGAGCAAACCATTAAAAGGTACTTTTTCTTCATAATTAAGGAAATCAACAATAATTTCAAAATTCATTTAGATTCTTATCAGAGGAATTACATGCAGGAAAACGGTGATCGCGTGACTAGCCTGATGAATTTATTACAAGTTATCGAATTAAATTCAAAGTAATGATTTAAAGAAGCATTTGTAGGTTATCGTTTTGTTACGGAGTACTGTTAAATATAAAGATCTGGCTTTTACCTAGTCTGGACCTCAATGGAATTGATGTAGCCATAACAAACAGAATACAGTATAGCATTTCACAGTTTTGATCGGTTATTTTCATGCAATCAATTTTGCTGAGCACATAATTGAAATTATGTAGTTTCATGTGAACTTGACCGAAGGTAGTAGGAGGCAAGATTAAACATAATGTAAGCAAATGTAAAATGCTGGTTTAGTCTCATCTACAAATACTTTGCAATTGACTCAAACTCAAGCAAGTGTTAAGTAACATAGTAATTCGAATCACGATTAATCAGAAGTTAATATAACTTGTGATTTCACTAAAAGAACAGCTGAATGGCTAACACTACAATATTGGAAATTGACCCTCACTGTTAGTTTAGGTTAGTTTAGCAAAAAACAATTAATCGAAGTTATCTTACCCTCTGTCTTATAACATTATCATCAGTGACCTTCAGTATGATGTAATCAAAATTTGCTCCGAGGTCCAACTTTAAACTGGGTTATAAGCATTATTTTACATGCAAAGACGTGGGACCTTATATATCCAGAGAGAGAGAGAGAGAGAGAGAGAGAGAGAGAGAGAGAGAGAGAGAGAGAGACGCACAAGGTGTTCATTCCCAGCGACGTTGCAATTTTGGTCAAATTAACCCCCTGAGCTCGACCTTTGACCTGATCGCTGAGAACATAAAGCATCGCCATAATACATTCTGTAAAACTACAATTGCGTCAGCTGTTTGTTCTATTAACACACAACTTTAATATCAAATTACCGCCGTGATCCAACTCAACTATAAATACACTCGGTAAAGCTACAAATCTCCGTTTACTTAATTCGTTGTCAACAATGGACCCTAATAGCTAAAATCAACTCTGCTGCTTTCGTTAAATTACGTACAGACCAAGAGAAAAATGTGACCTTCCGCCTTGCACACAAAATGATCTTTAAAGAACCATCTTCAACAGTTTTCCATGGGGAGCTTGGGGACCCGTCGGGAAACAGTGAACTGCTGGAATCTTCCACTTACTCGTTTAACATATTCATTCACATACTTTATATATCAAGATTCTTTCCAAAGATCTTTATTTGTTTTCTCCCTTTCCAATCAATTAACTGGCAATATTTGTAAGTCATATAGATATGGGCCCAATTCTTTTCATAATATATAATATACTCGCTCATATCTAACACCTCCAAATCTGCTGACGAGGCTAAACTAGGAGATAGAGCTGTAAACAGGTGGGAGAGCGAAATGATTGAGATAACTTACTAGCAGCGTGGTTAAACAGATGGAAAATGAAGTTTAATGTAGACAAGTTTAGTTATGCACTTTGGAGACAAGAATATACGTTACGATTACAAACTATTCGGAAACTCTCTAACTAAAGTAAATGAAGAAAAGGACCTTGGATTGTCTATAGCAACAATCTGAAGTACACTATACAGTGTCAAGCAACAAGTAAAAAAGGCAATTAAATGTTTGGTTTCATAGCCAGGAACATAGATTAAAAGACACCAGAAACATTTCTCACACTTTATAATTCTCTAGTAAGACCACACCTTGAATATGCCATCCAGTTTTGTTCCCAAACTATAAGAAAGACGAGAAAGAATTAGATCAAGTACAAAGACGCGCGACAGAATTGATCCCATCCCTTAGAAATCTGGCATACGAAGAGAGGCTAAAACGATTGGAACTCTCCTCCTCTAAAGAACGTAGACTTCGTGGTGCCTTAATCCAAGTGTTCAGATTCTGAACAAGTTCAACTAAGTAAATCACGAACATCTTTTCGAAATACAAGAAAATACAGTTACCAAAACAAATGAAATAAAACTCAAAGCTAAAAGATGTAGTGCGGACGTGGGAAAAAGCTTGTTTTCCTGAGATGTGTTGAGCACTGGAATAAGATACTGTCAGACGTAGTGAACGCTAAGACTATAAATACCTTCAAAAGTAGTTTATAGAAGTATCTTATAAATTCATGTATACTCTGAGAAAAACACCAGGAACAAACTGTATAAACGACAGCGGTAACTGAGATACTAGAAGGCTAATGTGCAGCACCATGGAGTCGGTGATAGCGTAGAACACTGCTGAGCGGAATTACATTTTCTTGTCAAGTTCAACTATTTTTTTTTCTTTTACCAGACAACCCAGTAGTGGGCCAATCAGGCCTCTTGTTTTTGTCTTTCTCATGTACATTCATATTACCTCTGTATGTCCAAAACATTTCAGCAAACCATCTTCACTTCTCTCAGCCACACTCTTTTTATTACCACACATCTCTCTTATCCTTTCATTACTTATTCGGTCAAACCACCTCACACCACATATTGTCCTCAAAAATTTCGTTTCCAACACACCCACCCTGCTATGCAGTCTATGTATAGCCCATGCCTCACATCGATACACAAATGTTGGGACTGCTGTACCTTCAAGCATATCCATTTTTGCCCTCTCGGATAATTATTTCTTTTTCCACGCGTTTTTCAGTGCTTTCAGAGCCTTTGGCTTCTCCCCCTCCCTCTGACTTACTTCCACTTCCACGGTTCCATTTGTTGCCATGTCCATTCCAAGGTTTCTAAAACACTTCACTTCCTCCAATTTGTCTCCATTCAAACTCACACTTCAGCTAAATTCTCCCTTAACTCTCCTAAACTTAGTAACCTTACTTTTTTTCATATTTACTCTGAATTTCCTCCTTTTACACATCTTTCCAAAGTCAGTCACCAGTTTCTGCAGTTTCACTCGCGAATCAGCAAAGAACAACTGACTCACTTCCCAGGCCTCCTCATCCCTTATAGACTACATACTTGGCCCTCTGTCCAAAACTCTTGCATTTACCTCCCTAACCTCCCCATCCATAAGCAAATTAAGCAACAATGGTGGCATCACACACCCCTGCCACAGACCAACCTTACCTTGGAACCATTCACTCTCCTCTACCCTTATACACATTCCTTACACCCTTGATAACAACTTCTCACTTTTGGCAGTTTTCTTCCCACACCGTCTATTCTTAAACCCTTCTGCAGAGCATCTGTGTCAACCCTATCATACGCTTTCTCCAGATCCATAAATGCCACATGCAAATTCATCTGTTTCTCTAAGTTTTTTTTTACACATTCTCCAACAAACACTTGATTCACATATCCTTTATCACTTCTGAATCCACCCTGTTCCACTCCAGTCTGATGCTCTGTACATGCCTTCGCTTTCTCAATCCCTACTGTTCTATACAGCTCTCCAGGTACACTCAAGAAACTTATACCTCTGTAGTTTGAACACTCACCTTTATCCTTCTTGCCTTTATACAGTGACACTATACATGCATTCCACCAATCGTCAGGCACCTCATGATCCATACATGCATTGAAAATTCTATCTAGCCCGTCAACAACACAGTCACCCACTTTCTTGATAAATTTAACAGAAATACCATCCACTCCAGCTGCCTTGCCACATTTCGTCCTTGATTTGGATTGGGAGCTGTGGTTTCGGTACATTAGATATGACGGCTGGAACGAATGTGGCCTTTTTTTGTCTGTTTTCCTGGCGCTACCTCGTTGACTCTGGGGGTGGCGATGCTGTATCCTGCGGGGCAGGCTAGTTCCGGAAATGGATGAAGGCAAGCAAGTATAAATATGTATATATCTGTGTATGTGTATGTATATGTATATATATTGATATGTATACGTATGTATATGTACGTGCATGTATATATGTATGTATATTAGTGGGTGGATATTTCTTCGTCTTATTCCTGGCGCTACCTAGCTGATGCGGGAAACGACGATCAAGTATTATAATGACAATAATAATGTACATGTATGTGTGTATATATGTGTATATGAGTGGATGGGTCTTTCTTCATCTATTTCCTGGCACTACCTTGCTAACACGGGAAACGGTGATAAAAGAAAAAAAAAGTATCTGGCCATGAAAAAAAAGATGATGAAAGGCAAGGATTTTAGGAGTAGCTGAGTGAGTGTGTCAGCAGTTTTGATGTAGGAGACTGGGTATCAGTTATGGGTGATTTAAATGCGAATGTAAGTAATGTGGAAATTGAGGGTATAATTGTGGGGCATGGGATATTCATTGTTTTGAATGGCAATGATGAAGAGCTTGTGGAGTTGTGCGCTGTAAAAAGACTGGTGATTGGGAATACTTGGTTTAAAAAGAGGGATAAACACAAGTATACGTATGTGAATAGGAGAGATGGTCAACGGGCATTGTTGATTTACATATAATTGATACGCGTGAAAAAGAGAGACTTGGATGTAAATGTGGTGAGAGGGGCAGCTGATAGGATATCTGATCACTGTCTTGTGGAGGCGAGGATGAAGATTTGTTGAGGTTTTCGAGAAAGACGAAACAATGTCGGGGAAAACAGAGCGGTGAGAGTAAGTGAGCTTCGACATTGGACTTGTGTGAAGAAACATCAGGAGAGATTGAGTGTAGAATGGCAAAAGGTGAGAGTACATGAAGAGAGGAGAGTGGGTAAAGATTGGGAGGTACTTAGGGAGGGAGTGATGGCATGTGAAACAGATGCATGTAGCATCCAGAAGGTGGGAGGTAAGCAGATTAGAAAGGGGGGGGGGGATGAATAAGTAAAGTTGCTTGTGAAAGAGGAAAGAGAGGTATTTGGGCGTAAGTACAGGGAAGGAGTGTAAATGATTGGGAGATGTATAAGAGAAAACGGCAAGAGGTCAAGAGGAAGGTGCAGGGGTTGGAAAAGAGGGCAAATGAGAGGTAGGGTGAGAGAGTATCATTAAACTTTAGAGGATAAAAAGATGTTTTGGAAGAAGGCGAATTTTATGCGAAAGACGAAAAGAAAAGGGAACATCGGTGAAGAGGGCACATAAGGGGAAGTGACAAGAGGTAGTGATGAAGTGAGGAAGAGATAGTGTATTTTGAAAGGATTGGTAAGTGTGTTTTATGACAGAGTGGCAGGTATAGGATGTTTTTGTCGGAATGGTATGCAAAGTGAGAGAGTCATGGGGAGTGGTTTGGTGAAGAGAGAGAAAGGTAGTGAAAGCTTGTGTGAGATGAAATGCAGCAAGGCGCTTGTAGTGGATGGTATTGCAGCTGAATTGAATAATTAAGAAATGGGTGAATGTGTTGTTGATTGGTTGGGTGTATGTATGGATGGATCATGGTGAAATGCTTGAGGAGTGACGGAATGCATGCATAGTGTCATTGTACAAAGTCAAAAGGGGTGAAGGTGAGTGTTCAGACTACATATGTATAAGTTTGTTGTTTATGTCTGGTAAGTTGTATGGGAAGGTACTGAGTAAGAGGGTGAACCATGTTCAGAGTATCAGATTGGGGAGGGGCAAAGTTGTTTCAGAAGTGGTAGCGGAGGTGTGGGTCAAGTGTTTGCTTTAAAGAAAGTATGTGAACAATACTTAGGAAAACAGATGGATTTGTATGTGACATTTATGGATGTGGAAAAGGATTATGATAAGGTTGATAGAAGTGCTTTGTGTAAGTTTTTAAGAATATATGGCGTGGGAGATAAGCTGCTAGAAGTAGTAATAAGTTTTTATTAAGGGTTAAGGCGTGTGTACGCGTAGGAAGAGAGGATAGGGAGTGGTTCCAAGAAAGGTTTGGCCTGTGGCACGGATATCACCATGGTTCTTTAATTCATTTATGGATGGGGTGGCAAGGGAGGTAAATGCGAGTCTTGGAGAAAAGTACAAGTATGAAATCCTTGGGGGATGTGAGGGCCTGGGAAGTGAGTAATTTGTTGTTTGTTGATGATACAGCACTGCCGACTGATTAGAGTGATGAACTGCAGAAGTTGGTAACTGAGTTTGGAAGAGTGTGTGGAAGGAGAAAGTTGAAAGTGGATGTGAATGAAAGTAAGGTTATTAGGTTTGGAAGTCTGAGGAACAAGTTAGTTGGGATGTAAGTTTGAATGGAGTAAGACTGGAGGAAGTGAAATCTTTTAGTAGAGGACATGGCAGCAAATGGAACCATGGAAGTGGAAGTGAATCTTAGGGTGGGTGAGGGGCTTAAGGTTCTGGGAGTGCTGCAGAATGTGTGAAAAAAGAGGACTTGATCTGGGAGGGCAAAAATGGGTATGTTTGAAGGGACAGTAGTTCGAAAAATATTATATGTTTACGAGGCGTGGGCTATAAATAGGGTTGTACGGAGTCGGGTGGATGTCTTGGAAGTGATATGTTTCTTTATGTTGAAGGCTCCAGTCACGGACAAAAGTCCACATTAAGGCCGGGCCTTAATTGAAATATAGAAAGATATGAACGGAAAAAGAAGAAGACAAGGGAAAGTATTAACGAATTTTTGAGAAAGTGTCTTGAAATTTGCTGGATTATAGTTATTGGGAAAAACAAGAGAGGGTAAAGAGTTCCAGAGCTTCAACGTATAGGGAAAGAAGGTATCAAAACTGCCCTCCCTAAAGTTGCTGATGGCCACAATAATCATGCGACGCAGCAGCTTGTCGAGTGGTCTAGCTAGTGGTGCGAGGACAATATGTGGTGTGAGGTGGTTTGATCGAGTAAATAAAGAAAGGGTAAGAGAGATGTGTGGTAATAAAGAGTGTGGTTGAGAAAGCAGAAGAGGGTGTACTGAAATGGTTCGGTCAAATGGAAAGAATGAGTGAGGAAAGACTGACAGAGAATATATGTGTCAGAGATGGAGGAAACAAGAAGTGGGAGACCAAATTGGAGGTGGAAGGATGGAGTGAAAAAGATTTTGAGCGATCGGGGCCTGAACAT
>JAUUDZ010441337.1:0-24586 GCA_032361705.1 Panulirus versicolor
TATAAGTATATGGTTGTGTGTGTATATATACGTTGAGATGTAGAGGTACGTATATGTGCGTGTGTGGACGTGTATGTATATGCATGTGTATGTGGGTGGGTTGGGCCATATATATGAAAACAATCAGAAAGAGGTTCTGTACTTTCCTATGATTTATATTCTTTTAAACTTTCCCTGTCAATGATACTATTCTAATTATCAAAAGCATAAATTTCACATAACATTACAGTACTTTCCAAATTACTATTAATCCTACATTATTTCTTCTTCCTTACCTGTGGTTTCTAAAATCAAATTAATAAGTGCAACATATAAAAAAATAACAAAAACTGCAAAAATATATGCACATTCAGCTTTTGGTAAATTATAAACTTATACCATTCCTTTTGAGAAGTCTAGTGAAACTCAACTATTGCTTAAAACTTAAACACCAGAGGGACAAATATAAACAACTACAATTTATTCACTGCCTTAACAATGCAGACATACAACAAGGCCTGTTAATTTGCATGCTCAATCTGAAACTTACTATTATTTTCCCGTAACGAGATCAGAGAATCCCAATGTTCTGGTGGTAACAGAAATGTGACTGTCTTCTTAAGACTTTTGCCTTGGGTAGAAATTCCCTCACCCTCCAAAGTTTGAAGAACAACATCAGGACATGACTCAACTGATATATCTTTGTCTAATTGTCTTCTTCGAGCAGCTTGAATCAAATGCTCATTCTCGGCTACTGGAGATGAATGCGTAGTGTGAAACAGACATTCTTCATTATTTGATGCTAGTAGTTGCAAATCACTTTTGTTTCCCTTAAACTCAGAGGTTGATTTCTGGCATCTCTCATTACTATCATGAGAAGGTAGATATAGGGGGTCAAGCTGATCCTTTGTACTGTGAGATGGTTGGAATGTGGTAAGAGGGGATGCAGCTGATGGTTTAAATGTGGAAAACATTCTATCTTGTTCTGATGAGGATGGAGAACCTGTTACATAAGTGAGAACTGTTGGTAGATTAGATGGCTGTACAAAGCATGTATTATCAATTTTCAAGTCTGTTAAAACTGTGGGATACTTCTGTTCATTTATCAAAACAAAACTGCTTTTGTCATCTATAAGTGGTCTATGCTCTAAAGCTGTCAGTCCCTTACTATCACCAAAATACATACCTGGTGGTGAAACCACAGATGTAATTTCCTTACAAAATGGAGGATAATAGCAATGTCCAGCTAACAAACCCTCATTTGCAGTACAACTAAACTGCTCAAACTTGCCAGAGGCAGGACTTGCTAAGCTCTCATTTGGATTATATGTAGGCAGCTCAATAAATCCCTTATCAATATCATCACAACCATCACCTGCACAACGTTCACTAATTAAGCTTTCATATTCCCCCATTTCTTTACTGGGACATTCCAGAACTCCTTCACTTAATTCCTTTTCACATGCCATTTCTTCCTTAACAGCACTATCTCCTAAATAATGGGTTTCAACATCCTTTGTCTTTATATTCTGAGGACATATGTTTTGCAACACAATCTGCTTATCATGAGGGTTTTCTGAGGCAAGAATGGTGGTTTCATCACTACCTGATGCAATCTTTCCATTGGGTGTTATAACTTTATTTCCTAAGGGGCAAAATACTTCTCTTTTGTCTGGAAAAACAGCAACTTCCACAGTAGGTTCCCTACCCTTATTACACACTGGCAAAGTAGCATTTGTGACACTAACTTTTGCTAACTCTAAGAAATCTCTTGGGTCTGTATTTGTACTAACACTCACACAAGATGCACTTAGGGAACGCGTAATTTTCCTGCCTTCACTAGTAAGATTTCGAGGCTTTGGCCTTGTCCTTGGTTTCTGATGCAATTTGTGATTCACTTTATTGGCACTCCCAGAAAATTTGCCATTATCTATGGATGCCTCCTTTAAATCTGTGCAATCATACACTGCATGTTCAGTTCCAGACCAAAGGGGAGAGTCAAGACTGTGGCTTGTATCTAGATGTGGCACACCAGAAGTGTGACTTGAAAAACAAGCATTTTTAGGTTGAATGCCTGTTGACGGAGCCTTGCTAGTGAAAAGATTACAGAGCTTTTCTTTTGAACTTTGTTTTATCTTAGGTTTGGTTCCAGCGACATGTTGCACAGCCTCCTCCCCTTTATTACCTTCAGAAACGAAACAGGCACCTGACTGACTGTAGGTAGATGTTGGTGTATTTAAGGATGAGAGTTCACAAGCAACTGATGGAATGCAAGAGCCAACAAAGTCATTCCTTTGATTTTTCTGACACAGTTTCTCCTGATGGTGACCATCCCTTTGCAGAGGATTTTTCTCTTTACATTTAGATGACAATGGAACTTGGATGGTATCCTGGGACTGTGGTGAGGTACCTTTTTGTGGCACTAAATCACCATTCTTTGAAGGCCAGTTAAGTGTAACATAAACTGATGATCGAGGCATGATGACATGACCACTTTACCCATCAGATCTCCCATTAACAATTTTCCTTGATCAGTAGTATTCACAAAGTCAAATAGTAAGTCTTAAGGGGTCTTTCTTTCTGTATGAAAACAGAAAAATACAATTACTGATTAGAGGGTAATATATTCTTAACAATAGTCATGACCAAATCAGAAAAAAAGTGTTGAGTCAATCACAAAAGAGTCCAACTTCAACAACTCCTTATCTCAGTATGACATATATAGTGATCTGAAACAAGAGACTTTTCACAAAAGCACTTCTAAGTTTATACCTTCCTAAAATTTAAAGAATCTACACTTGTCAAATATGAATGGAAGAACAAGGATGAGATACCAATGGGAGAAGACAAAATATAAACAAGATGGAATATGCAGCTAGGAAACTGTTAATACATGAATTATCACAAAGATCAAGTTGCATGGATTAACTTCTCTCTTCTACAAGCTAACACCAATGGACAAAAATGGGTGAAACTGACCCTAAATTTCCTGTAGGATACACTGAAAATATATAAACCTCCAAGAACTATATTGCTCCAACTATGAAGAGAAGCATTCATGGAAGGAAGAGCTCTATGTACATATGAGAACTGTGCAAAATAAAAATAGGCAGAGGTGTGGAATAAAGGGATAGTAGAAAGAAATGGTGGTTGCATGTGTTGGCTGGTTGGTGATAACCATCTTCCAATTCCCATAATGTCAAAAAGATGTTGACTTCTTTGAAACAAAGATAAATGCCACACCCAGGTGCCACAACTCTATAGACACTAGAGGAAGAGGCAAGGATGTGTGAAAACACTCCTTTGATAACAAAAGTGGACATGTACAACAAACAAAATGAATAAGTATCGATAAATTCAATATGCTGTTATAAAGAAATGTGATTGAAAATTAGAGCCCCATGAAGCCACTCTTTTTTCCCAACTGTCATTATACATAACTCTAGACATTAACGTATGTACGTACATACAAAGGCAGGCAAGCTATAAAACATACACACGAGTATTGATTTCTCGCCCCGAACCGCGCAAATAGATATGTACACATTAATACAATTATGCAAATCCAGGGAAACGAGTAAGGGACGACTGGTTAATCGTGTTCTAAATTGGGGTAGCATGAAATAGAAAATGAAAGGCTGGTTGGCTGGCAAGGAGCTTAAGGCTACAGAAAACCCTGAGAAATTACAGCTATGACTAATTAAAGGTTGACAGAGGTAGATATAGCAGGTTTAAGGGCCTTGCATGGCAGCATAGTAAGTTGAAGAAAGAGTCACACCAATCTATACACTGGCCAGCGATCAGCTGAAGAATGATCTACCGTGGCAATCCGCGTTGTAAAGGCGGCTGGAGTGTAGCCAAAATTCGCGAAGAACTTCTTGGTTTGGGGTAAGAAAGGGAAATCATATACAGCCCACCAACTCACTACTGCAGAGATGATAAATATCAATTATGGTCTCCAGCAGTGATTTTTAAGTAACAGGTCAGGTCACACTGTCCTACTAAATTTCATGGCTAATATCATCATTCTAAAATACTCAACAGCTAACATCTTTATTCTCAAATATCTAACATTTACTAATTTTGATACAAAACCGCTATCTTAATACTCTCAAACATACTACAGCTAATAAATAAGTATTCTATACTACATATTTCCTCATATCAATTATCCAATAAAAACGGTTAGTATCAGAAATCTTAAAATCCCATGAACCGCCATCGTCAGCTCATGTAACATCGAATGTAGAAAAAAAAAAAAAACATGTCCGTTCGGCATACCTTCACTAAAGCAACACTTTTTCAAACAAAAACAAACCTCAATGCCAGAACAAACTCGCTTAACGTACAATTAGGGCATGGATATCCTATATAAGTAATGTATGAAATGCTATATACTGCTCCTGCTGTGATGTGAAACCCCTTATTTTGCACCTGCTGAGTTGAAAAACATTTGAAATAATTATACCATGGAATAAACCTAATTCATACCCTTACTTGTAAAACCCTGTAAGTCGAAGATATGACACCGGTATGATGATATTCTTTAACTTGACCGTAAAAAAAAAAAAAAAGCTCCAAAACCATGCTTTTTAGCATGCTCTTCACCCGTTCCTTTGCTTTGAGCAACAACCTCACGTCTATGGCGATAAGAACGCGATCTCATCCCTTTATGAAAGACTCCAGTAAAGTTTTGAGTGACCGGACAGCCAAACATGAGAGAGAGAGAGAGAATATGCATAACGGGTCGTCAGTGAAACAAGTACCCGTTGTAGGCGGTTGGCTGGTTGGGTTTTAAGCCTACCCCGTGCCAGAGTCAGGCCCGTTTTGAAAATGATATAAACATCAGCCGAAAAATCTTTAATGCCTTCATCAGAAGTTAAAGATAATTACAGGATCACATACCATTTATGTATTATGATCTATGGCAAGCCAGGCGAGGAGACCTGACGAATCTATAAATAAAAAAATAATAAAATTTTCCCCTGAGGTGGGACATTTCTTTTTTTCGCCTAAGGTTTGGTCTACGATGATTTTTTTTTGTGACGTAATTAGGACGTGTACAGATTCTGGTTTGATAATCATCAGAAATCAGCCATAAATTTCCTCCATACGAACCTTTGACCTTTCAGCTAAACCCTTAGGATTTAGTCAGAAGCTTACGCTATTAAGTCGTGCTCATGTGGTTTTAGATCCAACGGCGCACTCGTAGCAGACAGCTCAAGGCCCAACATACGTTAATCAAAAACTGCGTCAACCAAGTACTTAAGAATACTGAGAAAGTACTGTGAATAAGCATGCCACATCTGAAATTAAATCGACTGACAGTGCCATATATTCAACCACTGTTAATACAAACAAAAAAAATTGATTCCACGTGTGTCTCTTGGGGTAACCTGTAGTACGAATACTTGACATCTTTTTCACAGTGGGTAAGTAATAAGGAAGGTGGAGACAGCTGCCCCTTGATTTAAAATATGGTGGCGTCAGTACCACCAGCGCGCCTAACCCAGTTACCCAAAGTGGTACACTTCTTAGTGGGACCCACACTCCCTCACTCTCGCTCACCGGTCGATTCATGATCGCTCTCCTAACCCCACCAGTGTACGTCATTCTTGACGCTCACGCTATAATTTTCTTGGCTGCCGTCGCCAGCCATTCACGTTTTGTCTTGCAGCGTTGCTCCGTACGCTGTCACTACTACACACGCCCTCCCACTCTTTATTTTCGTACTCCGAACACTCTACCTTTCTTCTCACCACCCTCATCTAAATACTTGACAGCCAAAAGAGACATGTGATGATCTAAAAAGGGCAACAGAAGTGTCAAAAACATTTTACTTTGAAAACAAGTATTTCACAAGGAAGAAACAAGATCAAGGCTGCAATAATAACTAGAAGATTACCATGATGAGACACAAAAAAAAGCCCTGCTAGAAAAATAGAATGGGCATTCAATGTACTACCAAGTGATATAAATCTGTATACGATAGATGCAGCAAATTTTGAGTGAAACTTGTTAAATGGCTGATTATCATACAATGAGTGTGGTAACTGAGGAAAAACAGTTCATTCAAACACGAACTACGGCGAGCGTTAAGCCCTGTCCATCAAAATCTCGTCGTGGGTATTTAGGTAAGTCCCCCTTCTACATTTTTGCACACTCCCACACTAGCTCTGTTCCTCCTCACACTAATCCCCGGCTTCTCCCAACCATTCATTTCCTTAACATAAACCACCATACTGATTTCCTACCCCTGGACCGACTGCGCCAACCATTCCCCCTCCCCAACAACAAAAACAAGAACACACACACAAACACAGCCCATCCGAATTCTGGCTGAACGGGGCGAGCGCATCAGTGTTTAAAGAGTACTTAACCTTGTTCCTGAGGCAGGACGCGCCAAAATCATTCTTTTCATTACTGCGCACATTATCAGCCGAGACGAGAACATGCATAACGATAAAACGTAGTTAAATAGACCGAGTACAGTAATGGTGGATTACTGAAATGAGTGAATGTACCAAAGTACAATAGTGAAGGTTAACGCCAAGTAGTAATTACAGATTCCGTAGGTTAAAAGCAGTGCAAATTACAGTAGGTCAGCATACCTGTATAACATGGCACTAAAAACATATCTGGCCTATTACATTACGATGCAAAAACGAAAATGTCAGTTTGCATGAATTACGTACATACATGTATACATTACGAATAAGGACAGCACTAACAGTGTTATGTGATGACAGTAAAATATACTATCATACTGTAGATTAACAGCTATATGTACAGCTAAGTGGTCTGATGTGCACAGCAAGCCAGCCAATGTGCTCAACAGACAGTAGATCACACGGAGAGCGTTTTAAATTCAAATATCGTCATGTTTACATGGCAAGGTTACGCTGGAGGAATAAGAACTATATCGGTGTATTCTGCTAACAAACATCGATGTTTTCGGTTCAGAACAATGTACAGCGCCTTTACATTCCCGAACGATTGCTAAGAATACGTCCTACTCATTGTGCTGTACGCCGACGCAGTAAGAGGTCGACACATCTGTCGCCGAGTTGAAGGAAGGGTTGGCACACCGCAGTTATTTGTTTACATTTACTGTACTATAGTTAATGCTCTCCAAGGTTAAATACAAAATCACGTCTAAAACATCTACTACACTATTCATCACTGCTTTCGAAAGTTAAACACAAAATCACGCCAAAAGCACAGTATTCAAGCTTACGTAGCCTATGAAAATAATAAATGTAGTTTAAGAATGGCTCTCAGGCTGTTACAATTCCCAAAATAAATAAAAATATTCTTATCCACATTTGGAATCCATGTGATGAGAATCGTGTCATCCTGGTCTTCCCTTCAGAAGTACACAGTATACGCACGTACAACACCCAAAAATCTCTCAGTAAGATAGCTGTTCTCCTAGAGACAATTCTGGAGCACCGTGTTGGCCATGTTTTGCATCACGTGTGTGTGGTGGAGGCTAATTAGTAAAATACCCGCCACTTGGCGTCAACACCTAGCTACCTGGCTCCCGCTCCAGCCTATTTACCGACTCACACTACCAACACACAGCCCCCCCCCCTCCCACTCCCCCCCCTAACCTACTTACCTACCTAATCTAAGCCTGCACATTCCATACCTTTATACCCGCCCTCTGGTCACGGTATTCCCTTGACCTTACCTACCTAGCCTCTGGATCAAGACATTCATCTTGACCTCAACTACCTAGCCTGAGCCAGAACCTTCCGTTGGGCTTACCTATGACCTTGCCTCTGGGTAGGTAAGGTCATAGGAATGTCTTGGCCCTGAGGTAAAGTCAAGCTACTGTCCTGTTACAGATGCCAGGGAAGTAACGTCAGGGTTAATTTCTATGCCAGAACATTCCCTTAACCTTACCTACCTAACCTCCAGGTCAGGACGTTCCCTTCACAATACCTACCTAACTTAACGGCCCAAACAAGAACATCGAGCATTCTGTCATTTCATGTAACTCCTGCACCTCGTTCGGTTCCCTTCACCCCAAATTCCGGCCGACATCAAAAACAGAGAGGAAAAATTCTTTACACGACACGACCCCAGGTATACCCTCCCTCTTTAACACTATGGGCGGCCAAGCGTACAAGCAGGCTACAGAAGACCCGCTCACACACCATCTGTTACGATGTGTCATTCAGCCGCATCGGGTTTGACCACAGGATGCCCCTGCAACGTACCATATAGCAACACAGCGGCACCGAAGCTGGGATGGTGCCCCCTGGATGGTAACATACTGCACCACCTTAGTACAGAGGACTGCACGGCACCGTAAGGGAATACCATCCTATACCATGATAGTGTAGAAACTAAAATGCTTCCTTTTTGTAGTATCACGTTAGTGCTGAGCATACGATCAACTACAATTGGCTGACAGTGTTGCCTTTGCTGATTTTGCGAATGAACTTAAAAGTCGGAGGCTGACTTTTTTATCCCTTTCCTCTGAAGACGTTTACACTAATGCTTTCCTCTTGATTTTATTTATATACTGTGGCTTGTGATAGGTACCTTAATCAACATTGTAGCATCTTACGCTTAACCCTTAATCACGACAGTACCACCCTGGAGTATGATGGCCTGGCTTTGACGTGACCCTTCAAAGCCAAGTCATAAGTATACCACCCTGGAGTATGATGGCCTGGCTTTGACGTGACCCTTCAATGCCAAGTCATAAGTAAAGTTACCAAACCCACGTTTCGTAACGTCACGCCGAGAGAGTAACAACCCAGACCCAAAGTATAAATAAAAAAAACGAAACGACTTTTATAACAATGTCTATCATGCTCCTGGTATATTACAAGAGAACTTGGGCTGCGCTCAACGGAAAAAACTAATGTAAACAAATACACCACAAGATTGCCACTCTCACCTCAAAAGTCAGGACTTTCAACACCTGAAAATCAATTATATATCAAGCTTGGCCATGTAACATCCACAAGTCGCTATATAACACAAATATGATAATCACAACACTCCACTAGTTTTCCATTTGACTAGAATCCGCCAGAACAGTTTCAAAGGTTCAGGCGGTATCGTTGCATAAGTGACCTAGATATAACACAGCACTGACAACATTCCTTGGGAATACGATTATATATATACATGACAATCGCCCAGCTAGAGTTGTGTCCAAGTAGCCATGGAAAACGAGTTGTCTGAGGAGGCGTTCTGTGCGTAGGTCTGAGGGCCGGGCCAGGGGCCACCAGGAGCTGTGACTCCAATAAACCAGGTTGGCACTGCCACCTTGCCCTGGGTAGCACCTCATCATCACCATGTTTAACCATCTTACATGTTCCCTACGATACAACACATTTCACACATCCTTCACTTTTCCCCTCATTTAATTATTCACTGGCTCCTCCGGTGTGTGGGAACCTTGCTCGGAGCTTGTGTCCATATCGGAAGGATGGGTGTAACCGTGAGCCCCTGATACACTGGCCGGGGAGGGTGGTATTGGTGATGGCGGTTGGCGTCGCGGGCGGAGAGCAGACTAGGGCGCCACACACACACACACACACACACACGCACACATACACAAACACACACCTGGCACCCGTCTTGGCACCAACACCCAGCCAAATCCCTCCCCAACACTCCCTACTTCCCTGCTTACCCGTCATACTCACACTCCACCCTGTTTTGTAGCCACCTGCCCTCCCAATCATGTGCGTGGAGAAATTTCAACCATGGATAATTCTCTGGTCGAGGGGGTGATAATCACAACGCTAAGCTCAGAAGAAACTCTTACTTGCATTCAAACGTCCATGCTCCTGCCATTGCAGCTACCATAAACCCTATATCAGTTTCACCTAAAACATAAGTGACATACAAGCTTACAAACCAATAAAGACTCATTCATACCTAGCATAAGTGGCCAACACGAGCGTAAACTTCCCCCACACTCCCAACAACAAAAACCCTGGACACACGTGATAAACAAGTACACACACACACACACACATAAACACACACAATATTCATATAAATATACATATGTAAAAAGCTAATAAGTGAGCAACACAAATGTAAACTCTTCCAGCAAGGAACATATAGTCATAAAATGCAAAATATATACATTTCCCTTTTCCCGTAAACTGATTTTTCAAGAAACTGGAACCCTTCACACCTCTAACGTTATATACAATAAAGTTCCGTGAGACGTCAAAATCTTATTACATTTTACAATTTAACGTAATTTTACAATATAAAGCAAAAGTCCCAACACTTTCAGGGTAGAACATGACAGCCGGGCGGCAAGATGGATGGCGAAAGCGCCCATGGCGGGAAGCTTAACTTTGGGCATGTGCCGAATATTCCCCCACCATTATTTACACTTACAATCAAAATCCAAGTCATGTGTCGAGTGATTTGGAAGGATTACGTGTCTACAGATTCATCAAACTCTGTCAGGTAAACAAATTAATTTCAAAATGGCTTAATAAAGTTGAACTTCTACAAGAGCTAGCTGGAATAGCATTACATATTAACCCGATACATCCTCATACAATAACCCCGAGTGGAATAATATGCAATATACCAATGATTTTGGTTATTCAGATTAGCCTTTCAGAGTCACAAACATCAGTCAGTGACGCACATGTTTACAAAACTATACAAGGCAGGTTTGGCAACGGGTTGCCAACCGTCTCCCCGAGCACATCTGTCGTCACTACTGTCAGGTACAGACGTCACACAAACTTTTCTTCTGTGCTCGTTAATCAAAATTATTTTCCCCGCGTGCAACGAGGAGCAAGGGGCTCTCAAAGCCTCATGTTATGGCAGGAAAGCAAGGGACGAATCAAACAAATAAGAAGTGTAGCACAACACACCTGTAACTAGCAAACTTATGGTCTCTAATAATAATAAGAATATTAATAACAATAATAATGATGATAATAATAATTATGATAATAATACTGGGGCAGAGCATAAAATATGAATAAGGTGCAGTGACTGTGGCGTGATACCTAACTATGGAGAAACAAAATGGAAGTTGCTACTCTTCGTGTATTTAATTACCAACTTGTAATTATCTAGTTTTACTGTTCGGGGAGGAAAATATACATTTGTGGAGCCCCATCTTTTCATCATTATCTACTATCATACCATTCTTTACATTTCTATATGCAGTCTGCATTACCCATTTTTAGTCATTTTATTCCATATCTCCACCATTTATTCATTTTCTTTAATAACCACCCTCCCCCTCCACCCCAAATTTATTTTGAAAAGTAGTTTCTCATGTATTTTTACAAGTTCTTGCTTCATTTCATGAGATCCTTATGGTTGCTATATCCCTACATATTCAAAGATCTGTTCACTGTTTATATCATCAGTGTTTTAAAAACTCTACTCTTGTGATCCAGTCACCCCTGGCTTTTCTCTTCCATGGTGGGCAAATATATGGCCATTAACCTTTCCTTGTAACTCAGCCCTCATAATCTTTATACAATCTTTGTTGCTCTCCTCCAGACCTTCACCATTAGCTCAGTGTTTTTCAAGGTGAGGTGACCAAAACATGATTAGAATATTCTGGTTCTGGCTTCATGAATCATATGAACAGCTTGCTGATCATATCCTCATCCACAAACTTTACTGCATTTCTAATATTTGTTGGCAGACTGTTGCTCACCATTTCTATTCTGCTAAAGTGGGACTAAGGCAACATGTTAGGGACAATGTCCACTCATTACTTTACATTTGCTTGGGTTGAATTTCATCAACTAACTTTCGAGTATGTCAAGAATCCCTTGTAGCTTGATACAATCCATTAAGCATTTCCTGAAAGCTGAATCATCAGCAAACATTCAAAAGGGAGTCCATACTTTCTGGAAAGTAATCTAAACAAATCAAGAATAAATACCGATTTGAAAAGGTATACAGAAGGAGGATGCTGAAAGTACATACAGATGAAAGGCACTAATCTTAGAAAAGAAAGGGAGGTCAGATTATAAGATCAGTTTGCACTGTGAAGGCCTGGAAGTTGTGAATGAGTTTAAATACTTAGGAAAGGGATCCAGCTGGGAAAGATGAAGTTGAAAGTGTAATCATGTAAGGGAGAAAAATTGGGATTGCACGAAAAGCTCTGGTAAAAGGGAAAAAAAGAGCACCAACTATGTAAGCTTACAAAAAGGAGCAAACATTCCTTCTCTGATGTATGGCTGTGAAATCTAGGTGCATTGCAATTTTTTCCCAGTCACAGATAAAAGTCCACATCAAGGCCAGGCCTTTTCTGAAATGCAGAAAGGTTAATGACAGGGAAAAAGAAGAGACAAGGGAAAGTAAACTACAGGGTGTCCCAAAAAATGTACCCACTTTTTGACACCCTATAACTCACTGAATTTTTTTCTTTTCTCAGATCCAATTGACCCTGAAAAAAGAAAAAAATCAGTGAGTTATAGGGAGTCAAAAAAGTGAGTACATTTTTGGGGGGACACCGTATTCATGAATTTTGAAGGAAGTGAAGAACCTACCTCTTAAAATGTGCAAGGTCATAGTAATAAGGAAAGACATAGAAGGTATAGAGTTCTAAGGATTCAAAGTGCTGGGTAAGAAACAGTTAGCATAATGGCCCACCCTTAAGTTGCCAATGGACACACTAATCATGTAACGAAGCAGCTTGCCGAGTACTGTGTGGTCTAGCTAGTGATGGGAACACATTAGCAGCCAGCTCTCACAAGCAAAAAGCACAGTAATACCTATGGAGAGGGAAAATGAACCAACATTGTGGTGTAGGGCAAGTAGGCAAGTTCTGCAGTTTGCTTGGGAGAGTTGATAAGTTAAACTGCTTTTGACTTAACCCTACCAGGCAAGGATAAAGAGTTAGAACTACCCAAGATGTGAGAACAATATTCCACACAAGGACAGATTGAGGAAGGGAGGTCACAAATAAGATCACGGATTATAAATAATTTGCACAATATAAATGGAATCAAAAGGTCACACATAATAAAGATGTGAGGTTATATAATGTGAATGAATCATTAGAAAGGCACAGGCACGACTCTTCTAGGATGGTATGGTTGTGTAGAAAGTGAGGAGGGTGATATATAGGTCAAGAAGAAATACAGCAGTATGGCAGAGGGTACAAGAAGAAAAGGCAGACTAAGGAAGCAAAGGATGGATATAATAAGTAAACTGATTAAGGCTAGGAATATTTCAGATAAAGTGTTGGAGGAATGACTGGAGTCTGATTGCAGTGGAGGCATTTTATGATATCTTTCTAAGATATAGTATCCTTCCTCCCTTAACTATACACCCTTTCACTCCATCACATATGCTCTCACCTCCCTCATTTCTCACAAACGAACATCCTCATCTCCACACCCATACACCCTCAGCCTCTCACTCTACCATCAACACATCTCATCTCTCTTGCTCACCCATCCAATTGACTCATCTATCTTGCTCATCAATCCATACCTACATCATCTACATGACTTCCCCAACACACAAACCTTTCTCATTCATTCTCTACCTCAATTATGGTATTCCTGATTTTTGATGGGACTTCTCTAACCATCTTTTTCATATTTTCTCTCCTTACTCCTCCATTTTGTCCATAAATTACTCTATCTGCCCTTTCAGATGACCTATCAGTTCAGCCTGCCATTTAATCACTTTCATGATATCTATTTTTCAGCATTACCACCTTCATGAATACTGTTTTTTCTGCTCTTTACCTTCCATGGCTTTTCTCCAGAACCAAAATAAAATATCTTTCCAGCATTGTGTATATGTGTACAATTAACAGAGAGCTGTAATCACATTCAAAGCTGGATGGGAGATGCTGAATCCTTACCAGTCTTTGGTAACTGACCAACTTAAAACCTTTCATATTAGTCTTCAACATTTAATTCACATACATATCAGTCTTTCAAACATCTCAAAAGATTCTATTTGCTTAAGGTGTTTTCATACTCATGTTCGTGTAGTGAATTCTGACCAACCTACATCAATTATCTTTTTAGTCTGCCTCTACTAGGTACAGAAAGAACTGTTCTGCAAAGCCTTGGCATCCATATAATGTTTAGTCTCAACAACATGATCAAGTGTTACATGTGACTTCAGTTTTCAGCCACTTTGTGATGCACAGTCACGTAACCTCACATACAAATGCGTAATGATGAAGGGTTCATTGTAACATCAAAAGCAGGTCATTGTGACCCACATTTCACACCTCAGAGGTAAACTTACCCTGACCTACATTTCACACCTCAGAACCTCAGAGGTAAAGTTCATAAGTAGTGAATAACCATATAACTAGTGACATTCCTTTGTCACCTAACTCAAAAAGGACCACAAAAGTCAAACGAGTTTACATCCACCAGAGAGATGTACTGATATCTTAGTGGTCTCTAAAAGGTGAAACAGCTACAATACAGCCAATAAATTGCTGCTTTAGTCCCATTAAATTGCTTTTAACATGTACTTAAATGTAGCACAGTACAAATCAAGAAACGGCTTACAACAAGTATCACATTTCACTAAATATGAAAAAATAAAAATGAGAACAAATGAAACAATATTCAGCATTACTCTGTTTAAATAAATCTCAGTACAGACTCCATCTTCCTTGGTCTACTGAACCTTATTCAAAATTTCAACTCTCAGAAAGGAAATTTGGAGAGCTTTCACATTTCACAATCCAGAATCACACTACATATGTTTCTTTTTCATAGTTTTTAACTTAATCTGTTTTTCCATGTATGAAAGTCATCCCAGCATCAGCTAATCAAAGAATTTTCTCCATTTCTAATACAGTACATATTTTGGTCCTCCTAACCTATCTCTCATCTGCTTTGTCTTGACTCTTAATGCTAATATTAAGTGAACCAATATTGACAATATTGACAATTATGTTACACAAAATGTTGCACTTCTATTTCAACAGGTGAGTACTCACCAATATCTATTCAGAGAGCTCAACACTGAATATCTCATGATTACTACAAACTTATTATAATGAAAGAGAAGTAAGCTGAATCAGGCATAGACTTACCTCTTCCTGCTGATTGGAATGCTTAAATAAAGGGAAAAAACACAGATACGAGCCTCTGTGGTCTTGTTTAACTTGACCAAGGTAGCTAAGAAGACAAGGAGAACTACACTATGGATGGAAATTGATTATTCTATGTAATACTGTGTATCCATTATGGACATGACTTAAGTATCTGACAGAAGTTCTGATAATATGACTGTCTAATGTAAAGTCTGTCCGATGAAAACATTGCATAATACCATAATGGCTGTTAAAAGCAGAAATAAATCACATCCAACTTTGTAAAACTATAAAATTGAAGCCAAAGTTACTGGTGCTTATACTACGATCTTAAGAAAGCTTGGTGCAGGTGTAGCAAACTGTACATGAACTTGCTAGTGAAGGACTGGGGTTCAACATCAAATGCCAAGCAAAAGTTGGTTATCTGTTCATTGTGGTGTGCATTGGAGCTAGTTATGCTATTATATAATCAAAGTACATGATCCTTCTGTATATAAGAACATAACAATATGCTTGCACACTAAATTAATGGGTCTGCAAAATTCCTTTGCACAAGACTAGCCACCTTAATACAGAGAACCTTGAATCTTACTTCTTTCCCAATAGGCAAGGTGAAAAACATTGCAAAAATAGGGAATTAACTAATCTGGATGTCAGATGAAATGACACTCTCAATATGTACCATGACTATGAAGAGGTCATCAGTACTCATTGCCCAGTTCACAGGTCGCCCTACAAAAGCAACGACTGCAAATACAAAGACATTCCAATGATGATATGAAAATCTGCTATGATGACATTCAAAATCTTGGATATTACTAAAAAAATTTACAATTAAAGAGCAATTCTCATCCATCCCAAAAACCTGCAATTCTGAATCTAGAATAGGTGTATACCTTACCTTACCAGATGATGACTTCAAGGATCTTCTACCCTCACAACTTAAGTCTTCAATCAAGCTGATATGTTAATCCTTTGCTCAATCTGAGTGTATGGCATCTACAGTTTGCTGGCCTACAGTTCAACCATATCCTGGATGATCTGGCATACTTTGGAGGTACCCCTCAACTGAACAAAAGTTTATAAGCATTCCTAATGGCAATAGGGAATGTTTTAAAACTCTGAGCCCCCAGTGTCAAACTGCTTTCTCTTACTGTGCTTTTCATAACTTTCAATTTCTGTGGTGATACTATACAGTCTTCCATGCCTGCTGTGCAAATAGGGAACAATTTTTGAGTGCAGACAAATAACAATGTCCTCCATGACTTTCCAAACATAGATTCGAATACATATCTCCCATCTGCATTAATGGAGTACAGCCTCAATATTTTCAGTTGCCGATAGCTGTTCTTATCTCAAAATATCAACAAGAGATATAAAAAATCTATGCACACTTTCTAACTGTAATATCAACAGCATCAAAAAGGTGATAACATTACACAATAGTATTCTAGTTATGAGTACCATAAGTGCCTTGAAAAGCAACTTTACTGGTTTCACCTTTCATGTTTTGTAGGTCCATAAAATTCAGCCTACCATCTTTCTGAGGAGGTTGTTCTTATGTTCGCTGAAAACAGAGTCAAGAAATATTATCATTCTCAGATCATTTACACTTCTGAGAAATATGGTGTTTTATAATCCTTCACTTCCCCATAATTGAGTAGTTGAAACTTATCTCACATGAAGAGCACGTTATTATCAGCAGTCCATCAGATGACTTACGTCTATAATTTCTCAATGCTTCATTCAGATGATGGTATTTCCATAATTCTGGTATCCATCTGTAAAGGATGATGGGAAACCATAATTTGTGTTTGTATTCATGTCAGATATGAAAATGAGAAAAAAAAGCGGTGCAAGTAAAATTCCTAGGGGAAGAGAGCTTCTTACCATGGAGACACTGTTGTGATCAATTAATTAATAAGTTGTATTTACAAATTCCCACTTTTCTTGTTATTCCATGTCTATGGGTGTCGGCGCTATGACACCATGGTCACACTTTTCATTTGCAAAGCCTATGCATGTCACATCAGCATTTTGTTCTTTGGTACCTTTTTAATTTTACAGTACTGATCAGGCAGCTAAGAAAAGCATGATCTTGCTATCCTAAAACCATGTTGTCCTAGATTATCATCTACTGATTGACATACACCAAGAAGTCAGTAAACTTACATCCCAAGACTCTCTCTAAGATTCTAAATGGAGGGTGATGTCAGTTATATAGGCTAAGTTTATCTGAATTGCTTTGCTTCTTCCTTTACAGAGTGGGACAATGTAAGTCAATTTCAAATTTCCAGGGATTTTATCTGAGTTTAAGCCCTTTCTGAATAAGGGAAATGCTTGTCAAGAAGTCATTTGGATTATTTATCTTTAACATGATTCTTGGTTCAGTGAATAGTAACTCATACTTCTTTTTTTAATACCTCACTCTCCTTGCCATCATCCATATATAAGCCCTCCTGCAGTCTTTTCAGGTTACCACTACTTGGCTTTCTTGATTTGATATTGTGCATAAATTAGAAATATTTTGGCCTTCTTTCTGTCTCACTAATGCACATCTGAAGATTAAGTGTTTAAGAGTGAAGAGCATTAAGTGTGAAACAAAGCAATTCATACCTTGTTGCATGGTGCGGTGAGGAGGGGGGGACTCGGAGCGTTCACTAGGCGAAGGTGGGGTGGGGGGACGTTGTAAGTAGCCAGGATCCACGTAGTTACCTGCAGCATCCCGATAGTGACCACTGTAGCCAGGTTGAGTCTGTGGTGGATACCCAACTTGGTCATAAGGATAATCCTGATGGGCTGGAGGGCCACGGGAATATGGATCATACTCATAACCGGCATTCGATGTGGGCGGATAACCCTCATACCGACTTCGTGAGCCTACAATGGAAAAAATCTAATACAGGAAAGGGAGTCACCAACAACAGTTTCCAATACTCTGTAACAAGATTTTAGAGGAAACTCATGCCAATAATAATTCATGTTCTTGCTACTAGTTAAAGGAAAAACTAATCAAAACAGAGAAGCTTAAACTTACCAGCTTCACTGGCAGGGGAATGAGGGCGATAGGAGTCCATGGCATAGCCGGGTTGTGGGGGAGCTTGACCGTATGGGTTGTAGTCACCCACTTGATAGGAATCCAACACCTCACCGTCAGGACCAATGTGGTGAAGTTCACGGATAACTTTTGTTGTTGTTGTTATCTAACAGAGTGAAAGATAAAAAGAATGGAAATGATTAATGAAAAGGGACATACATTTTCATAACACACAACTGGAAATTACAGGTATGTAATCCATAATCAGAGAAGAAGGTAAATGATTCTGTGAAAGTGGGTTTGTGTCAGTGATGTGTTATATCACAGTGGTCAATTAATGCATTCATTCATAAGGTAGTGGGTGTGTGTGTGTGTGTGTGTGTGTGTGTGTGTGTGTGTGTGTGAATGCAAGGGTCTTAAGAGTGTGGGTGTATCAATGATATACTGGGGAAATGAGGGACTTGGGAGGTGAATCATGGCTCTGGTGACAGACTTAACAGAGACACTCCAGAATCTGGTGATATATTCTGGGAGAGTCTGTGAAAGAAACTGATAGTAAATGTGAACAAAGGTGAGCTGATGAGATCCTGCAGAGATGAGACAGGACAGTTTCAGAGAAAGTCTGGAAAGGGAGGACTAAAAGGATGAGGAGTTCAACTACCTTGAAGTGGACTTGGCAGTGGAGGTTAAAGTAAGTTATAGGGCAGGAATTGAGATAAGGTTTTAGGAGCACTGAGGAGTGTATGAAAGAAGTCACTGTTTATTGAAGCAAAGATGGGTATGTCTGAAAGTACAACAGTACCAACAGTGGTGCATGGATTAGGCCCCAAATGGTTAAGAATGGAGGAAGGAGGACATGTTGGTAAAGATATGACAGAAGAAAACATTTGGTCTGTGGTAGGTTTACTTCATAGGGAACAACTGTGTACATGACAGGAGTAGCAATATCAAAAAAACAACTGGGAGAACTGATCAAGTTGTGCTGAGTAGTTTGGGCATCAATATGTTCAAGATGAACAACGAAAGACTAAGAGGTTATAAATGTCATTATTGAAGGGAGCACGAGAGAGGGAGAGACCAAGAAAAAGATGGAAGGATGGAGTGAAAGAAGCTACGAGTTATCAAGGCCATTAAGGAGGGTCAGGGGCAGGCAAAGAATAGAAAAAACTGGAGCAATGTGGTATACAGGGGGTCACATGTCAATGGGCATACGAAGCATTCAGGGGAAAGTTTAGAGCAGTGTGCAGAAATTGATCCTCTAGCCTCATTCATAATGCACCAAACTAGAGTCTCCTATCCTATTCCCTGGTTCAGCCCAATGACAGTATGTTACCCCCTATATACCATATTGCTTACATTTTCTTTATCCTATGCACACCCTTCATCCTCCAGCACATTCAGGCCCGGATAACTCAAACCATTTTACACTCAAACCTACCATCACCTTTTCTGATCCAAATCCGTAAGTTCTATTAGTATCCATAAACAAAGCTAGGAACAAAAATCAGAGACTGGTCCTTTTCAAGCAGGTGACAGTTATGAGAAAGACCCTGAAAAAATCAATCAAATACAATCAACCTACATAGACAATACACATGAAAAATCAAGGGGAAGGAACATGGAACCATCATGAGAAGCTCCAACTTTACAGCCTAAAAATCAAAACAAAATGATAAATGATAATCTACGCATGGCAACAAAATGGTTTAAGGGAAAATACACTGGAAAAAAATTCTCAAAAAAGAGTTATGTTATAAAGGGTTATTACCAAAAAGATATCAGACGAAAGTATATGAAAGCCCTGCAAAAGAAAAATAGAAAGAATACTCCATGTACTACCAGGGAAAATAAGAAACATGCATGGAACAACCACAGAACAATCTAAAAGAAAGCATGATCTATGGTTGATGGCAATACCAAATAAACCCTGGATTGACAATAATGTAATAAGCAAAGTGGCAGTGAGAAAAAGCATCATTCATCAAGCATGATGTATGGTTAGTGCTACACACTTACACTACATTTTAGCAAAATCCCAACATAGGAACTCTCTTTCCCTTATATACACTTAGTGTACAAATAGATAACCAAACACATACAGTACACATAACTTGTAATCCATCAGTGACTAACCTGTTGTGTAGTATGTTGTGTTTGCTTTCGAGAGACCAACTGTGTGCTGTCTTGCCCTGAAGACGACACAGAGTGTCTTGATGTGTCAGGTGAATCGTGGTGATGACCGTTTGTGGTATGAGGGCCGTAATCAACACTGTAGGTGGTGGTGGTCGTCGTCACCTCCGGTTCACCACTGAAAATTTCAAATCATGTAACTATAATGTAACAACCAAAATAACTACATATCACTAAGAAGAACAAATAAAGGCTAAATGCCTAATTAACTTTCTTGAAGATGAATACACTACAAATAAATATACTGCAATGTAAATACAATCGTGTGAAGATACTAAACATATTTTGGAATAAGGAAAATAGGTGCTGATGGAAGGTCTGAAAGATAGCAAAGGTATACTAAACATGTTAGGAAAAATACTTTTAAGATAGGATAATGACTGTACAGTTTGCTGAATAACAGGATTTAAACAAAAAAGGTAAATAAACACTGATAATGATTGTGTGGGAGGAAGAAACTGAAGCAGAAAGCTAATTTGCCAAAGACCTTTGTTTCTGTAAAAGATGGGCTATCATATTGTAAAAGAATAAATGGAGAAGACGTGTCCCATATACTAACACAGATACAAGAAGTATGATGGCAGACTGCATAGGAGATGTACAAGTATTTTAGGAGAGAATGCCAAAAACAAACTGTAGTAGTTCAGTGGTGGTATTTTGTATCTCTGCAGGTGGAGTCCTGATCAAACTCCACTCTCATTCAGTAAATCAACCTGAGTGAGTAAGATGAAAATTCTCAAAGCTTATTTATACTAGCTTGAATATAATAAGCAAGTTGAAAAATCATGAATGCTGCAAGTTTCTAAGAGAAGCCATCTGCACTTGATGTACCTAATATATATAGGAATGGATTAAAAGCTAAGTATTAAGTATGTAGATAGATAGATTGACAGAAGGGAATACAAAAGAGCAAAGATTTGGGAATGCAATACACCACTATTTACATAATATTTTCAGTTCTCTATCAACTACTGTACATATTAATATGAAAATCACTAATTTGTGAAAAACCTATCTAATCAGTATTCGTCATTAAAGCAAACTACTAGAAACTTGTTGATACTATGTTTTCTAAGAGCATGTGTTGAAACTTATGCATTTCTTACATTCTAAAAGGAATTATAAACATTAGTATTACAATCATCTTACAAATCATAACCTGATACGAGGTCCCATTCTTATGCAGTAAGATAACATAAGCAACCCTACTGAAATGAAATTACAGTGCATACTATTAAAAATGTACCATATTAACCAGTCAAACCTATAAATCAGTTTGTTGTTGATCCTCACTTACACATTGGAGTTGTTTTTTGTTGTCCTTTCCTTGTCTAAGACCCTTCAGGTAAGCAGCAAGAACAGGAGAAATAAGTGATTAGTTACCAAATGCACACTCACTAACAGCATAATGCTTATAAAACAAAGGTGATGACTGACTTTACTATACTTTTCTTGTTAGTCAAACAAACTTCAGTTCAAACTGTTTGCACATCCTGTATTACAAATCAAAATCCACTGTATCACAAAAAGTTAGTTATATAATTGCAGCAGCAGTGCCTGCATACATGCCAAGGAAAAATCAGTAGTTCAGCCTCTTCATGCTTGTTTCTCAATAATGGATTATCAATATTACTTCCAAAGTGCCTTATTCTGCAAGTAATCATTCAGTATGGGTAAGAATGAAATGTGTAACTTCAGCTTCTTTCTTACAAAGTACAGGGGAGACACCTGATCATATTTTCTAAATAATTCATCAAAGACATAATACAAAATAAAGGATGACCCACATGAATGTTAATGTTAGTGTGGTCCAGCAGCTGCGAGGAACAAGACTCTGTTCTAATGGACTGTAAAAGCTGCTTTAATACACTCATTCACACTGTAATTTATGAGAAAAGATATGCTCCCTTTTTTAAAACAAAAAGATTATGTCTGCAATTTCTAAAAATTCTGCAATAACTATGAAATTATAACAATCTCAAGGTTATTTTGCCTCTGCTTATGAATTCTTGTACTGTTCAATCAGGATGTAGCTGAACGAGTCTATTCCTAAAACAATACATGAGCATGCCCTCAACAACCTTTGAAATCAGCTGAAGCCATAATTTTTGGCATAGAAAGAGGGTAATGCTTATATAAAATTCAACAGCCATAAATCTTGAACATAACATATTTACAAGTTCACTAAATCACTGATTCACAAAGATTCCTTACAGTCTTACTGATTTCTACACTGTCATTTGGGTTGGCATCCTAACATGTACAGAGGTTTTATAAAAGAAAATGCCTGATTATCCAATTTACAGACATTCAATCTATACTGTAAAAAGGCAGTCCTGCTTGTCTTCTGTCTGTATACATGCTGAAAATTGTCTGATGCACAACTCGCCCCCACAGACATCTGCCTATAATTCATCCATTTTCTTAGGAGGATAAAAACTGCAGGCTGTTGGGGGTGATAAAATTATTCAAAATTATGTTATTGTTGAGAAGGATGGCTGTGCCACCAAAATAGGAGGTATATGGAGGAAAATGGTTGGGGTGAATGGTTATACTCCTTAGATATGCCTTTCTGCCATTCTCTAATGCAATACAAGGATTTGTTGCTGTCTGAGAATTTTCTTAGAGTAGAAATCAATGGTCACTCAGGACAGTAGTTCTTAGCCAGCCTCTGCAGGAGTGAGCAGATGAGGACCCACAAGTCCAAAGCAATTAGTTACTCAAATATTCTTCAGGATTCATCCAAATCTGTTGTTAACTATCATTCATCAATCAAAAATCATCCAACTATAGGAACCATAAACACAAGTTATACAGTCTTTTGTTAGTTGGCCACTACAGGCACTGCTCTTCAAGCACCTATAGTCATTTCTGCTTACACTACCAAAGTGTCTCCCTGCATTTCTTGGTGGCTGCTTTCAAAGGTATCAGAAAAGCCTTCTCTTCACAGTGTCAGCAAAAACCACAACAAGCATGTTGACATGTTTGTTGAGAAGCAGTGCAAAGAAGGAAAAGTGAAGAATAACACTACCAAAAGATTTTTAAAAGGTAAATCTGTAGTCTGACATAGGTAAAACAACTTTAGAGAAGACTCCACTTTATCTGTAAGGAGGAACTTCATTATCAATTTGGTAAGTAAAGTCTAAGAGTGAAATCCTGATGATTTCCATTTGAGATAAGGGTTTCATCCATCAGGTTCTATTTGTTAAACAAATCCTATTACTCATTTTTGGTGTGGACATAATATGACCAGCAACAATGTACAGTCATAAAAGGCAGATGATATCATTTGCTGCATTAGTTACTCCAATGATTTTTTCTCCCCTCTCCAGTAACTAACCATGCATTTAAAAAATTGTCCCAGAAAGAAACAAACCATACTCTACCTTGGAAGCAAGAAAGTGTGTCTTCAAGTGAGATTATAAGTCATATTGGCAAGGCCAAAATCATCATCTGGACTCTTTTTTTTTTTTTTTTCTTCTTCCTTCCAACATAATTCCTCCCTGAAAAGCTGGATCTGGTTGACCTAAGAAGACAAGTAAGGCAAATGGTAACCTGTTGAAACGTGAGGTTTAGAAAAATCCATACCCAACAGATTACCAGTCACCTCAGTGGTCTTCCTAAGTTGACCACAACCAGTTTTCTGGTGTGGCGTAATGTTAGAAGGAAGCTAAAAATGTCCAAATGGTGGTCTCAGCCCTGCCAAGCAGTCTTGTCAAATAACTTGGCATTTCAAAGGAATCCAATCTGTCCCTCCTGGTGATTGTAGCCAGGAAAATCACAATGAATGCTTTTCCAGAAGTTACTGTAGTTAGCCTATTTCTATCAATTGTGTAAAAGGAAAAATCTAACATAATGTACATGTGAGTAGTTCAACTCTGGTCCAACTATGCTATCAATAAATATCACAGGAATACTCTCAAGAGCCCATTATAAGTCCTCTTATATCTAGTCACAATCTTAAGCATGACTACTTTCAAATAATCTAATAAAGTACACCTATGTTCATGCATATTCTGATTTAACACATGACCATATACATATAATACTACAACATTCAGCTACTGGCATTAAGAGACTCCACTTGCTTGATGTTACACCACAAGTGAAAAGTCACCCTTGACAAGGATGTATCACTAATAGTACAGTCTCATTAAAGCACTTCTCACTCCACAGGATTCTTAATTTCCCTGTAACTAAAAACAGCTTAGCTTTGGACTCCAGGAGCAATTAGAATGGTCCTGGCTGACACCAAGATTCTTTTATTGAAATTGATTTTTCAAGTTTCTTTTTTTAAATAGCTGGACTCTAACTTGCATCTGTCACTAGCATAG
>JAUUDZ010441338.1:0-13122 GCA_032361705.1 Panulirus versicolor
TTCCTTCTTTTGGACAACTAAAAACGAGAGGGGAGGATTTCCAGCTTCCTGCTCCCTACCTCAGCGAGGTAGTGCAAGAAAACACACAAAGAATGGCCCAACCACGCATACACACACACACACACATATATATATATATATATATATATATATATATATATATATATATACATAAACGCCCATACACACACCTAGACAGACATATACATATCAATGTATACGTACATATACATACACAGACACATACATATATACATATGTATGTATTCATACTTGCTGCCTTCATCCATTCCCGTCGCTACCCTGCCACACAGGAAATAGCAAGGTAGCCACAGGAAAAGACAAAAAAAGGCCAAATTCGCTCACACTCAATCTCTAGCTGTCATGTGTAATGCACTGAAACCACAGCTCCCTTTCCACATCCAGGCCCCACAGACCTTTTCATGGTTTACCCCAGACACTTCACATGCCCTGGTTCAGTCCTCTGACAGCACATTGACCCCGGTATACAACATCGTTCCAATTCACTTACATAGTTACCAAAAAACAGAGGGGTGAAGGAGCTGACAGTTTTCTGCTTTTCAACAACATAACATGTGAACTCAGAAAAAGCAAGACATTACAAAATCATAAAAAATAAAACAGTACCTTATTAGCATAAGAAGTGGGATCATAGGCAGTAGGATGTTCAGCCGTAACTGGGTTTACTGAGGTGGCCTCTGATGTACTAACAGCCTGGGTGTCTGATTCTACATCGATCTCCGTTGAAAATGGGTTAAGGAAAGCATGGATTGACAAAGGGAAAATAGAGCCTGACGTTGGCAATGTGGTGGTGGAAGGAGAGGTGGTGAAATTGGTGGTGGTGGTGGAAATGATGCCAACTGGAGGGACATTATTGGGTAAAGTGCCACTGGATAGAGTGCTAGGGACATCATGAGAAGACAGTGTAGTTACAACACTATCAATGTGGGATGAGGAATAGTTTGTAGTGAGATTATACAGTGGCTGATCACATGGGGGAAGTGTGGTGGCAAAAGGTACTGGAGGAGTGGTTACATCTGTATGTGAAGAGAGGCTTGCAGCAACAGGGCTGGTATCAATGGAGGGAAGGGATACAGAGGGAGGTATAGAGGATAAAAGAGTATTCGAAGGCACAAGTGTGCTGAAGGTTGTACTTGGTATCATACCAGGAACTGCATTACTAGATGTGGTATCATGTACAGGCAAAGTATACGGAAAAGTTGTATTTACTAAAGGAGGTAACTGGCTAGGGGATGTATTACTATGAGAATAGCACCAACTTATATTTTCTTCAGTTACAACTGGCGCTGCACCATGAGATGTAGTTACAGTTCCATTTGCAACATAACTAGAGGAATATAGAGTCTGTGGAGAGTTGCAAGAAGGATAGGTGTCAGTACTCTGATTCGGCACTGACACTGCAAATGATTCATCTTCAGGTAAACTAACAAAAGTTTCCACAGGACTTGTGGGTGTTGGCAATGTTACAGCATCTAAAGACTGAGAAACAAGAGCTGAAGTGAGTGATGGGTTACCATGGGAATCTGAGGGAGGCAATAATGGTATGGATGGGTCTACATGTAACTGTGGGTGAGGTGATGAAGGGTTACCTTGTGAGTGTGTGAGAAGTACTGACTGGTCAGTCTGACAGTTTGGGTCATGTGAAGCTGGGTACACATGGGTGAGTGGGAAGGATGTAGGTGGTGTTGGTGGCTCTACATGTGAAGCTGGGTCCACATGAGTGAGTGGGAAGGATGTAGGTGGTGTTGGTGGCTCTACTTGTGAAGATGGGTCCACATGGGTGTGTGAAAGGGATGTATGTGGTGTTAGTGGCTCTACTTGTGAAGCTGGGTCCACATGGGTATGTGGGAGGGATGTAGGCGGTGTTGGTGGCTCTACATGTGAAGCTGGGTCCACATGAGTGAGTGGGAAGGATGTAGGGGGTGTTGGTGGCTCTACTTGTGAGGCTGGGTCCACATGGGTATGTGGGAGGGATGTAGGCGGCGTTGGTGGCTCTACATGGAAAATGATATGGGGTAAAGGTGTTGGAGGGTCAATGTGGGAGACAGCATGTGAAAGTGATGGAGTAATGTGTGGTAAGGTTGGAGGCATGGGGCTAGCAACCAAACTTCCACTGGCCAGAGGTGTTGTAGACAGCATCTGGATTAGGGAAAAAAATGATAACTCCACAATGAAAAAAAAATTGGATCTGTTTATATTAAATAGGCCTTTTATGATATTAATAACAGAGTAGCACACATACATTTGCTTTAAATTTAAAAACATTCAAGAGGGTGCCATGGTTCAGGGGTAGTGCTTTAACAAAAATATGAGATGAAAACTTAAGCTTAAAAACTGATTTATGATGAAAATCAATAAAAACTTAAGCTTTACATGGAAAACTAAGGCACGATACTTAAACTTCACAAAAATTTTTTCCTGTGTTACCAGTTTTGACCTATCTATATATTAAGTCACAAGACTGTACATCAAACAGTGGCTGAGATGAACTCAAACCTAAATATTAGTTTAGATGTGGACACACACAGGAGCTTCAATAATTCTTCTACTTTGTAGAAATGATTAAAAAAAATAAGGGAAACCATGTATTACCATCCATGGTGAAACCATTAATAGAATTTTGTGGAAAACCATGGTTCTGAACAAAACATAATCCTAAGACAAGAGGAAGCAAATAAATGCTTTACACCAGAGGGCTATCAAGATTATCACACAATCATCAAAGGAAACGGATCATAAAATCCTGAAAGAATTTTCTGAGAAAACTGGGCTACAAAACCATGAATGCAAAAAAGATTTCCAGCTTTACCCAGAATACAGCCTTCAAAACAGTAAAGACACTACTGTTAGTACATCTGATACAGCACATCAGTTACACAATCATATACTGGGTTCTTGCATGGAAAATTGTAAAAAGGTTTTGCCACAGTAGTATCTTAACTTATACTAACAGGTTATGACCCAAACAAAACCTTTTCACAATAAGAAAAGTGATCTTGTTCTTACCCTCTCTAGCTATAGTTCTATTGTTGGGAGCCTAATTCTAACAACAAAAACTCATAGAGTTCTATGTCAAAGGAGTGTAAGTTGGCATTTGTGTTGTAAATATGCTTGTCACAGACATCAGTCAGGATAGGATGGTAACCTTATCCATAAGTTCTTCAGGGACAAAATGACATCCTAAATATCAGTGGCTAGTAATACTGCTGAGAGACATAGTAATACTATTGAGACACATACCTGTGATCCAATGTTACATTAATATTCCAATAAACTTTTATACTTCACAAAAAAATGTATATATTGTTTTGAAGTATACAACACTTAATTTTTCCCAACTCCCAAAAGTAATTTGAAATATCCAAACAAGTTAGTTACAACTCTAAACATCATGCTTATACTCTTAATTAATCCATAATCATTAATTGTATTCCCATTTACAATGAAAGATCAAATGCAAAAAGGTATTCGCACTTTATGGAAATGGATTTTTTTTAGCATTGGAGTCCCCGACTCAATCCCAGAGGAAGGTACAGTGTACAGACACCTATTTCCCTGAATTAGACTTGCTACTCTGCCAACTTTTCAATACTACAGCTTTCTGACATCAGTTGGTAAACTCATGAAAATTTAACAAGGTACAATAGAAACTCAGAGAATGTGAACTTAGCATATAGTGCATACAATAAATGCAAAGCTTGATAAATTCAACTTAAGACAATTCTAGTATAATCAAAGAACAGTCATGGCCAGTACAATATAGAGAAGAAAACATTAGGGAAGCACAAACTTGCAGCTGCTCTAAAATGTGCAGCTTCCATAAGCAAGTATTAATGTAATTTAATGAGCATCAATGTGTAAAAATACGAGACTGTCTACAGTCTTCACAGATTAAGACTGATGGCTAACATATGGAGGATTCCTATAATGTAGCAATAAAGACTTGCCAAAGAATACTGACACAGAAGCTAACCAGCTTAAGATCAAAATTAACACCCGAGAAAGTAACGATGCTGGTAGACCAAATCTTTTATCAAGCTCAATTATCTTTAGTACAAAACTGTTTCTGCACAATGCCAGCAGATAAACATCTTGCTGAAATTGCTTATGTTTCTTGTCAAACATACCTAAGGCTAGTAAATCATTACATACCTGAAGCCTGTACAATATAAGGTGGGACAGCAATAATCCTGTGGGCAGATTGTATTTGCAGCTGGAGTTTTAACCCAGCTTTCGATTATGCATCGTATATCAATGAAAGAAACAAAATTTTCTAAAACACTTCTTATGCTCGCTGCAATATCAAAGGAAGAAAAAATGTTTCCCAAAAGCTACTCACCCTTCTTACCAGCTAAAAAACAGCAAAGTTAGAATTAATGTCAGTGATGTCTATGCTCCAGTGACAGATGAAGAAATGAGATCTTTTTCACTCATGATGTGGCTGGGTTGATAGCACTGCTGGTGCCTGCTTAACTTACCATTGCCTGAAGGCTCAAGCATGTCTCATCCTTCTTGCAGGGAATTTACATGCAATTCCCATTCAGAACTTTCAAGCAAGCAGTTTTCCGACCAACCCATATACCACAAATAAAAAAGTACATGAAATTCAATTATGAGGAGATAATTCAAATGAAACATTAAAGATAAAAACAGGATCAAGTTTACCGTTTACCTGAGAAGTAATAGGGGTAGTGGTAGCCATCCCAGCTGAGAGAGGGGAGGAAGTTGGGGGAGATCCTGAGGGTGTAATGGGCAACAGAGTAGGTAAAGGAGGCTGGAGAATAATCCCATTACTATAGCTTGTGGGCAGGCTTTCTTGGCTTAAGGATAACCTGTAGAAAAGCAAAGGATAAACTGTAGAAAAATGTCTTCAAAAATAACAGGCAGCAATTGTGTTTTAACAAGGTCTGACACCTACACTAAGAATCAGAGTTAAACTTATGCTGACTGAATTTTAAGGCTAAACACTTGATCTTGTGTTAAATAACCCTAAAAGTAAAAAAAAAAGAATGAAAAAATATTTGATCTTCCTTTCCCTGGAGCACTGTTTTCCATTTTTTGATGGTAATTAAAAGCCTGCATAATACAGCCTTACTCATGGTAATAGCTACCAATACAGTTAAACTCCCACAATCTGTACCACAAATATACGGGTAACATCCGGTGAAGAAAGAAAGAAAATAATCCACTATTCGTACAAAATATAAAGGGCAAAACATGCATATGAAAGAACAAAGTTAGCTGATAAACTGACTATCAATATATGCCATCTATAAATCTTGCTAGGAACTTTACAAATAACCTTTATTTACCAAAAGCAAAGTGGGTTAGTATAACATTCTTGGAACATTCTGGTATTAGCACATTTCTAAGCACAACAGAGTTTGAAAAGTAAACAAAATACTGAACAAAGAAATAAAAGTAAAATATTGTATTTCCAAGGAAGCTTTTTCTTCTTTTATTCATTTTCCCTAAAGCAAAACAAATAAGATACATTCATCACTGCGATATAATCTAGAAAATATGAAAACAACACTTTTAGTTTCTGTTCAATAATGTTTGAAAAAATTTTTTTTTCATATGTACTTTGAATTCTAAGATCCCTGAGGGTAGATACTCTTGTGAGATTATTAGGGGTTAAAAGAATGGATATATTTGTCTTAATAAAACTACTTAAAGTGCACTTTTATAAGTGTGGTATTTCTATTTCAGGGAGATGAGTGGGAAAAGCAGTCAAACACAAGTATGAGAGGCTGACTGCTTTAGAGATGGACAGATGCAGTAAAAGAACTGATTTGGACTAGGAATACCAAATATGAGGATACCAGAGGAATCATTTGGCATCAAACGAAATTAATGCAGTGTGTGACTAATCGGCTTAGTGTGCAAAGTGAAAAAGTAAGAAGCAAAACATGCAGAAGCTGTGGTAAATGGAGTTGATTCTCCATGAGCTCCTTGGCTGTATAATGGTAGCAGGTATTCATTATATATGTAAAACCACAGATAAAACTGCAGAATTAAATGCTTCTGCTAGATAAGTGGGAATGCTGCTGAGGTTATCATATAAGAGAAACTGATGCCCTTAATAATGTTTAAAAGTAATATGGGTGTCCACAATCGCTTAGTGAGATTTGGGATGCCAAGTAATGAATGCAAAAATCTAGCATGAACTGTTACAGATTTTCCAAAAGTTGAAGTCAATCAAATATCATACATAGTGAGCATGTTCAATTTTTCAGATACATTAATCATGTCTCTCTGGAACTTATAACTTTACTGCTCAAGGAAACTTTCATTTTGAGAACTGAGAAATTATTTACCTGGCAGCTTCTTGTTCTCGCAATGTAGGGGGTATAAAAGCATCCCTCTCTGTAGCAGGACTGCAAGAAGCTGTGGTGGTAGATGCCTGGTGTGTGGTTTCAAGTACACTGGAAGTAGTTGCTGTGACTGTTGAAGTTGTGGCCCCACTTAAACTAATGCTTATTACTGAACCATCATCTGGGGTTGCTGGTTGAGATGATGGAGACTTAGTTGAACTCTCTGATGGTACCACTTCAATCTTGTGGATCTCCGCTATGAAAAAAAAGATGCTGTATTGTATTTTGCATGTAGTATTTTGCATTGTATTCTGAATGTAGTTACTACTTGTGATATGTTTCCCTAAAATGAAAAAATCATTCATCTACATTCTACATGCCTTCAAGCTAAGAAAATGTTTATATCCTTAAATAAATTAAAAATCCTATGAACTACCTCTATACATCCAAGAAATCATAAGGAACACTTAAAACTTGATATCCTAAGTAAGAGCACTACTCTCTAAAAATGTATAATGGCAAGGGTAACATACTTAAGGGTATTTTGCATAATAATCTGAGTATGTTATAAAGATTCTTGCTGATTATAGAATGAGGAATGTGTTAAATAAACCTGAAAAATCTTCATGTGATCACCTCACAACTGGGGATTCAGCAAGTGTAGTAAGATATAAATACATAAATGGAGAGTGAAATATTGAGGAACAGGAATGGGTAAAGGTTGCAAGACTATACTAACTCTTACAATCTGAAACTAATCATAAAGTAGGAATGTTCTATGGGTATAGCCATTCTGACTAAACTTCAGTAACAGAAGGGTTTGTTAAAAGGAAAATAATTCTACTGATGAAGTGAAACTTTTCCCATGCAAAATCTTTAATGGCTGAATATAACCCCAAACAATTAGAGGTAATAAAGTGTTAAATAAAACAGACCTACACAAGATGATCCAGGTGTTCTTTCTATTCAACTAATACTCATCTTAAAATTTCATAAGCTATGCCACAGTCTATTAACATTACTTTTTCCTTTTATATAGAACTTACATGGTGGGTGACTGCGGAACAAATTGTGGCGAAAATCTGGTAAAAATGCATCAATGCGATCCCAAGTGATGGTCCAAAGACGAGTAAAGCCATCAGCTGTGTGGAAGACCTGTGTTGTTTCCATCACCAGCAACATGTTCTTCAAGATTTCAGGGATGGCATCACTCTGTGTAGAATTTTAGAGCATAAATCTTAATGAAATCATACAAATCACAGTCATTACTTAAGATATTGTATGTATTTCAGAGTTGCAGCTGGTGAATAGAGGGCATTACAAATAAATGACTTCATGATAGAAAATAATCTTACACACTTTCACAAAGGTAATATGCTCGTGCAAAACTTTCTGGTGAAAATACTATATAATTTTTCCTTGAATATAAATCATAAAACAACTACAATACTTGGGAATCACTAAACAAGGTTTCAAACAAGAAATGCATCAAGTTATAAGTGGCTAACAAATAGCACAGTTGGCTATATAGATGAATATCTATATGACCAAATGAATAAATGAAGCTTTTTCTTCACCCTACCACTACCCCAAAAACACAGGAAATGGCAAACAAATATGAAAGAGAAAATAAGAAAATTGCATAGTAAGCTTTGTAACTAAAGGTACACTTTTTTGAATCATGAGATACTTTCAGGAGCAATATCAATGCTTCAGTGCTCAGCCAACAACTGTAAAAGCAATTAGCTCTGCCCACCTTGTATGCACCATACCCTAACCTCAATAAATGCCTATGCTTCATACCTCAAATGTCTTGCAAACAAACAAAATTGCTGTGGAGTATGCAGCAAGTCCAGCTCATACAAAAATCCTACTGCTTTTCGTGACTGGGAATGAAACTTTTTCCTCTGTCGCAGCTAATTTTCCTCATTAGCCTTTAGTCATATGTAAACAGTTAAAGTGATGCTTCCAGACTACAATTAGTATTACCACTCAAAAGATGATAAATCCTCAGTTCATATCTTCTCAGAGAAGATCTTTTACCTAGAAGCAATAAAGTGCATCAAGTTGTTGTCTAAAGATCTTAATTTAGTTACAATTTCACTCATGGCATAATCTAAAAACTATTAGCAGGGAAATTAACAACATAAGATACGCACACACTCTGACATACAAAGGAACTGCACATGCTATATCAATCAATCAATCCATTTCTCTTTCCAGTTTTTTCTACTTTTTCTAAACATACTCAAGCGGTAGCTGTACAGACCCCTCTGAAGACTCTTATCCCTATCATAAAGCTAAGCCATTCCCTTCACAAACATTTGCAGTCTTCGTTCTATCTTATCTTCCACTGAACATCTAGGTAATAAATGCTATCTTACAAATGCTATCTTACTTCTCCTGTAGATTCAAATGTTTATGGATATTTTCATCAATCTCTCTTATGTTGCCAACCAAAACCTTCACTTGTGATTTTGCTTCAATGGAGGAGTGTGTGTTTATGCCAACACCAATAAACCCAATGCATACCTCATCAATCTTTAATCTCCATATTTCTTGTTTATCCATCAAAACAATGACTGCAGTACTTTACTTGTTTATATACTATTTTTCGGCCTACAGGTAATGATTTTACATAAAGCACATCTTTAATCATGATATCTTTCCAACTATCTTTAATTATGGTCCTATGTATGTGGAGTTAAGCAAGTGCATACAGACATGCACCTTTTGTGGGAATATAATTTGTTATGGATTCATTTTCAGCTCTTCAAAAGTAGCACATTCCATACAACCAAGAGGGTATTTGTCATGAACAGAACAGAGCAAGTTTATCCCTAATACAAAGGATCCTCTAAATGATATATGTACTATCCTCAAAAAAGTTACAATTTAGTTTCTTCTAAGAAGCACAGCTGCTCCATGAATGTCTTAAGTTTATGTTAACATTGGATATGAACCAAGTATTCCTTCACAGGACAGCTTGAAGGGCAGTTTGCCAGTGCAGAATCCAGAGTGAGAATCAAACTTGTGAATCATTTTTGGTGTTTCAAAATTGCCTCGGAAAAACATCCAGAGGTCAAAGTGTGGAGACTTTCAAGCTGTCAGAGATGAGCATCAATTTAGTGAAAAGTGATGAAGTGTACACCATTTGGGTTATTATACTATACTCTACTTAACTAACCATGCTGAAATCATGCACTTACTGTGACCTCGCTCACCAAATGGTCAGATCTGTGGGTGTTGAGATATTTATCCATAAAATCTAAGATGGTGAGCCACAGAGCAGTGAAGGTCGGGAGTGTCAACAGGGGAGTTAGATGGCGTAGGTAAACCTATGGATAATGGAGAAATTCTTTGAAATGTTGCAAACAATGTAATACACTGAAATAAAAATATTTACTTACAGATTCAAAATCTGATAAAGTTAGTTTTCTATATCCACTATCCAATATCAAATTATTTCTAATCTGAAATAACAGATGTGAAATTACCAAATGAATGGTTATGAACAGTGTGTATGGCAGCATAGATAGGTAGAACAGTACCTGACAACTGGATTATTCCACTGTATGGAAGTACAAAAAATGAAAAGGAATGCAAAGCTTAAGGGAAAAAATTATTTCAACACAGAAGGAATGATGCATGGTATGACTTTATGATCATTCTCAGAAAACATATTCAGGTTTAACAGCAATCCTTCCAAAATGTCACAAGCATAGATTAGAGATAAAAGTGGCCTATACCTGTACCTAATCTAAAAGGACTTCCATTGTTACTTTTGCCTAATTCTAAAAGATACCTTTGAACCATTTATTTTCAACTCATTCTATCCCATTACTTAACTTTCAATCCATTTAAAAAGATTTTTCCTCATCAGCTCCCTAGAATTCTAATTTCTGCTTCAGTCTGTTGCAAGGTAACAATAAAGGTCTTATTACTGTCCAAAAATAAACAATCAAGCCATCAGTCTCCAGTTCCAGAATTCACTTACTCTTACAAAAGTCCAGACATTTGTTTGTTACTAATGACTTTATACCTCCTGGTCCAAGTTACTTCTCATTCATACAGTTACCCTCATTCAGAGAATTTGTCTGTTTCCTGGTTTCGTCTTCCAGAAGCCAGCACACCAAGCTTTAGTGACACATCTTCAAAGTTCAAGGCATCCTTCCCATTACATTTCTAAAAGATACATACAATGTTTATCCTCATCCACTCTTCTAGTGCAGAAACCTTTTCATACAGTATTTCAAAAATTCATTGTGGCACACTTCTGATTTCAACACTAAATACAAATAATGCAAGAAATACTTTTTGGGTGTTCTGGACAATTACCTTTTGTACAAGTGTAGCTGCTCGCACCCGAGTTTCCTCCAATGATGATGGACTGGAACCTGGCAATGGCTGTAACAGTTTTGTTAGCAGTGGGAACAGAACTTTATTAAAGCATGATTCCCATTCCATAGCACTAAGAGCCTGTAAATCATGATTCAACAGAGCACGCTGCAAGTAAGTCATAGCCATGTTGCGGATCTGAAGGATGAGAAAATTATGATTAATATGCAAGTACTGGTGTTAATGGATACTTTTTAGAATTTTCACCAATAACATGGAAAGAAAAATTAATCTCTCATGATGATTTTTCATGCATAAAGAAATATACTTTATTCAAATCAATTAGATTTTTCTGTGAACAATAATGGACACATGAGTATTCTTACGGCCCATATTCTTCTTTATCTATCTACCCACACCTCTGATTCTAATGGGAACTCCCTCCCATATTTTCAAAAGATTTTCACAGTATGATAAATTTTATCATCTAATTATAACGATTACTCTGTTAAAACTATTTCACATGTCATTCCCATTACAAATGTTTAACACAAAAAAGATGAAAACTCACAGTAGTACGAGAATCACAACAGTAGCGAGCAATCCCCTGGAGAAGAGGACAAAGTGCCTGAGGCCATAAAGATGGTGATGGACTTTGTGATGATGGTTGATCCCCCAATCCAACAATCTGGCTGGATGCTGTGTGCAGGGTGTCCATCAGATCTAGAAGCTGTAATGACAATATGAACAACAGTTTATTTTTCCAAGATTCTACTCATGTAACAAGAAGTTGTCTATCACCAACCTTAATGAGGGTACTAAAAAGTCTTTCCTAAAGTGAAAACTGTCAATTTTTAGTACTATATAACAATATCAAACTACAAGTAAGGATACACATTTACAGAAACATCACTTGTACCTCCTTCCTTACCCCTCCAAAGCCTAACCCAAAAATTCTTGTATAAAAAATCTATCATGACCACTTTCACTGTCTAAGCCAATGTGACCACTTGAAGTGTCCTAGACACCATACTTTTCCCAGACCTATGTCCCTCCCTGAGTTGGTTTGACAAGTTACATTCTGACTGTCCACCTCAGGTCAAGAAATCTTACTTCAAGCCCATTTTCCTTGTTATGCTTTTATATTAGTTTCTTGTACTTTCTACAAATGGGCTGCAACTGCCAACTTTGAAGAATTTTTGATCTTGTGTAGGAAGAGCTAAGTCTCAAAATGGACCTATGCATATCATGGAGCATTCTGCTAGGCAGCTATTAGGATAATATAGGGAAGTTATGGCTTAAGAGGCTTTGGCAATATATTTAAGGGATGTTAGGATTAGTATGACACTTTTAATTCTGATGACAAATATGTTCCTGACACCCTCAATGACAGACTCTTCTCCTAAAAATATGAAAATGAAACCAGAAAATGAATCTAAGGAGTCATTACTTCAGTATCACACGTCAGAATGAAAAAATATGACTCATTAGGCAAAAATAAAACGGATTGGATGAGAATTGGTTTTAACAATTACAAAATGTTTGACAGCATTCGGCCAATTAAACCTACTTTCTCTGACACCTGTTGATATGTCATAGGTACATCATCGGAATCAGATTCATCAGCATCATAAGCACTCTGTCCACTACTTGGGGATTTGGGCCTTCGTGAGCTTGCTTTATCTTCTTTTCGTCTTCCACCTGCCTTTCTACGAACTGGTGACCGACCACTGTCCTTATTGGAGACTCGTTTTTCTGTTTTACCTGTAAACCCAAAAAATATTTGAGCAAAAATAATCATTAACATATGAAGAAAAATTGGAGGAAATAAAGCGTTTTAGATATCTGGAAGTGGGCTTGGCAGTGAATGGAACCATGGATGTATCAGTTAGTCACAAGGTGGGGGAGGGGGCAAAGGTTCTGGGAACAATGAAGAATGTGTGGAAGGAGAAAGCGTTATCTTGGAGAGCAAAAATGGATACGTTTGAAGGAATTGTAGTTCCAACAATGTTATACAGTTGTGACGCATGGACTATAGATAGAGTTGTATGGAGGGTGGATGTGTTGGAAATGAAATGGTTGAGGACAATAGGTGGTGTGAGGCAATTTGATTAAGTAATGTAAGGGTAAGAGTGATGTGTGGAAATAAAAGGAGTACGGTTGAGAGAGCAGAAGAAGGTGTGATGAAATGGTTTATACATATGGAAAGAATGAATGAGGACAGATTGACAAAGAGGATATATGTGTCAGAGGTGTAGGGAACAAGGAGAAGCGGGAGACTAAATTGAAAATAGAAGGATGGAGTGAAAAATATTTTGAGCAATCGGGGCCTGAACATACAGAAGGGTGAAAGGCATGCAAGGAATAGAGTGAATTGGAATAATGTGGTATCCTGAGGTTGATGTGCTGTCAATGGATTGTAACT
>JAUUDZ010441349.1:0-13121 GCA_032361705.1 Panulirus versicolor
GAGCGCCGAGAGAGAGAGAGAGAGAGAGAGAGAGAGAGAGAGAGAGAGAGAGAGAGAGAGAGCGAGAGAGAGAGAGAATCATAGCGTTCATCTGTAGACAGTGTGGCCAGGCCTGACCCCTACCAGTAGCGGGTGCAGACACTTCACCCTCAACACCCCTCACCAGTCGACCCTCCAACGCCCTCGCACGCACAACACACCCACACCCACCACCATCGAAATAACCGGCGCAAAATTCAGCAAGTTGGTTTGGCTATCGGCAGCGTGGATCTGTTGCCTCTTGGTCGTACAGAGATATATGAATGTGTGAAAGAATGAGAGATGCTTCAGAAACTGTACACAAAGGTGGGAAGATGTCATGTAAGAAGCCAAGGTTGGGAGAAGAGGTTAGGATACAATAAAAGGGTCAATGTTAAGTTTGTAGTCCAAGGGGTTAGCATGGAGCGAGAGCCACGGTATGGCCCCTCGGTAGTAAGGAGGATCCTCAGCCTCCCTGGGAGCGGAGAACCCCTCTGCCAGAACACCACACAGAAAATACATCCATCACATCCATACAACGACGCTCCGTCATAATAAATCTTTCAGGTTTTACATATAGCTTACAGAGGTCTGGCTACCCTCTACAGTTGGGTCTGGGACCTTACCTTAAGTTACCTTATATATATACCCTACGGAGGTGTCCTACCCTACAGCTGGGTCTCGAACCTTACCTTACCTTACGCATAACTTCAGATAGTCTATCTCCACAGCTGGGTCTGGGACCTTGCCTTACCTTACCTTAAGATGGGGTCAGAGGTCTTCTACCCCACTCCAGGCTGGGTCTGGGATCTTACCTTCTCTTACCTTAGTTTACTTTACGATGGTCTCGGGGGTCTTCTACCCCCTCAGCTGGGTCTGGAACCTTGCCTTACCGTGTGTTTACCTTACGATGGTTTGGGCTGAAAGCTGCGCCAATGATCAAGCTGTGAGTCGGAGGAACTCCCTCGTTTAGTCAGGCTGTTAAGAGGCCGCGACCCGTAAGCCTACGTATGCACCACATCCTGGATGGTTTGGCACAATTTTGTCACTAAACACTTGTTCAGGAACGTTCTAACGATGCCTAAAACTTTTAAACAGATTTAAGGAATTTGTTAAAACATTCCTGAGCCCCAGTTGTTCGTCGAGTCTCCTCTTACGGCACAAATGCCTCTTTTCGCTCACACAGCAGAATTTTGAAGTTTCCCAAGCCTGTCGAGGCGAAGAATGGGAACAGTGCGTCTCCCGTCTGTACTCCGGAGTCCTGCCTGATTGCTCTCAGTCGTTGTCAATGGTTCAGATTTAAAACAATGTCACTGCGAGAAGTGACAGATATCTGCAATAACGCGTGACTCTCCAATCGCCCAGTAGGAGAGGCAATATCAGCATACAGCAGCATTCTCATCAGGATAGTGACTAAATATGTCATTACTGATTTTGTCTCTCTTGTCGTGAAGATTCGTATAATCCAACCAACCATCTTTCTGGAAGAGGCAACTGCTGCTGGTGTGTTCGGTCAAACATTGGTCTCTCAACTTTTAAACTTCCATCCTTCAGTGCGTCTTCCAGTACGTCCTTCAGTACGTCCATCAGTACGTCCATCAGTACGTCCTTCAGTAAATCCTCCAGTACGTCCTTCAGTACGTCCATCAGTACGTCCTTCAGTAAATCCTCCAGTACGTCCTTCAGTGCGTCCTTCAGTACGTCCATCAGTACGTCCTCCAGTACATCCTTCTGTACGTCGTCAGTACGTCCTTCAGTACGTCGTCAGTACGTCCTTCAGTACGTCCTTCAGTACGACCTCCAGTGCGTCCTTCAGTACGTCCTCCATTACGTCCTCAGTACGTCCTTCAGTAAATCCTCCAGTACGTCCTCCAGGACGTCCTCAGTACGTCCTTTCTTACGCTAAGGTTGTGTTCTATGTCCTACCCTCTTCTTCCTGTTAGTCAGCGATCTCTCTACCAATAACACTGTCCATCCTACATCCATGAATCGAGTCTTTTTTTTCTTTTCATTTCCTTACAACGCTAAACTTCATGACTTGCTTCTCCTCACCTAGCTCTTCTCTCTTCTTACTTGGGCCGTATGTTTCCATATGGGTCTGGCCACCATCTCTCCACACGGTAGACGTAATGAGATCATTTCAAATTCCTTCAAACTTCATTTCATTCCTATTTTCCCTCTCTCTTTCACTTGGTTACTTCTGTTGTTCTGGCTCTCGACTGCAGCAATACAGTTGGCATTCGTCTGAGCAAGAGTCTTTTCTGTACACAACATATCACTGAAAATAACTACATAATATGACTTATGAAAAATCTGGGTGCTAGTCAAGTCTCCATTGTATTTCTCAGCAGAGCAGGTGGTCAGGCTGTGCAGGGGCACGACCCGTCCCTGTATGGACTACTGTCCACTCATCTGAGCGACTTCTGCCACCTTCCGTCTAGACAGTTCAGTAAAAAGCAGTTCGCCTTATCAACTCCCACTCTCCTGCGTCTTAAACTCAGCTCCTTTCTCTTTACCGAAAAGACAAAATTTTTTTTTTTTTTTTCTCTCTCTCTCTCTCTCTCTCTCTCTCTCTCTCTCTCTCTCTCTTTCACACATATATTACTTTGTCTTCTGCTTTCCGGATTTGGCAGCTTGCATGACTCCTCTCCTGGTGGTGCCAGAGGAGCCGAGGGCCTGCCTCATCCGATGCCTACATCCCCTCACGCCACACATCCAGACTACGTAGCTCACTCATGGGTCTCCTGACTCCTACGTGTTCGCCTTCCCTTAACAGGTAGATGTATCATCACTCGAAGGACGTGTTGTACATTTCTATTCTTCCTACATCAGGCGCGACCTTGGCGTAAACACCAGTGTCCATGAAGTCAGGGGTCTCTCACGTCGTCCAGCCATACTGACGTGTCTGGTTTTCCTGTACGCTGGCATATGATTGAGAAATCACAGATGAAGGTAAACATCTGCTGATAGAAGAAGAAAAAAAAAAAACTGGTTTAAGACGAGCTCAGCTGGTGATCAGCGTCCGGGAAGTGATATAAGGTATATAAGAACATGTGGATTACCTATACGGAGATAACAAGACTGAGCTGGCCACGCGACCAACCAGCCTACCAGCCACCCATCCAACCAGTCAGTTAACCAACCAGACTACCGGTCACCCACCAAACCGGCCAATTAACCAACCAGCCTACCACTCACCCATCCAACCAGTCAGTTAACCAATCAGACTACCAGTCACCTATCCAACCAGTCAATTAACCAACCTACCTACCAGTCACCTATCCAACCAGTCAGTTAACCAATCTACCTACCAGTCACCCATCCAACCAGTCAGTTAACCAACCAGGCTACCAGTCACCTACCCAACCAGCCTACCAGTCACCCATTCAACCAGTCAGTTAACCAACCAGCCTACCAGCCATCTATCCAACCCGTCAATTTAGCTGGTTAATTGGTCAATCCATTACTCGGTCAGGTAGCTAGCTTGCTAGTAAGCCAACCAGTGAGTCAGTCAGCCAGTCTGTCAACCACACGGCCAATCGGACATCCAATTACGCGGGTGAACAGTCAGTCACTTCACAAGCCGGCCAAACACCTGGCAAATTAGCTACTCTGTAGCTAAGCGCCCTCCCCTTAAACACGGCTGTCAGTCAGGCAACCAGCCACTCCATAACGTAGCTGGCTGGCTAGTAATTCAATAACATAGCTAGCTACCTAGTCACTAAACAATACAGGCAGTTAGCAAGCCAGTTAACAACTTAGCTAGCCAGAGAATAGTATACTTTTCAAACTAGTCACTCTCAATAGTACAGACAGCTATAGTACCAGTCAATAACACAGCTACTATAGTCAGTCAATAACACAGCCAGGAAGCTAGTTGGCCACTCAATAACATACCTAGCTCGCTAGTCACTCAGTAACAAAGCTCGATAGCTAAGCAGTCAACAACATAGCAAGCTAGTTAAGTCACTCGGTAATATAGCTAACTAATCCGCCAGTCAGCGAGCCACCTAGTCAATGATATAGCCATGAAGCACACTGCCTAAAAAGGCAAAGTGGCAGACACAGGGATAAATACATAGCCAACCCAGCCATGAGGCAGCCAGCCAAACAGGTAGGCAGCCACCCTGGCCATCTGGGCAGAAGGGGAGTCACCAAGCTGGCTGGTTGGTCCATTACCACGACGAAGGTTTCGGGCCCTGGACACAGGTGCTCGTCCAGCTACGGTCGTGAATGGAAGGAAGAAAAAGTTAAAAAAACGCAGAAAAAACAGTGAAAGTTAGGAGAGGGAGAGTCTAAAAGTCTTTGGGAGAGTCTAAGACCCTTTGAGGAAGCAGAAAATATAAATCTTTTAAAAAGATGCGGCTCACGGTTGTCAGGAAGGCCATGGCGGGCCACAGAGTTGGTACCACAACATAAAAGGTGTATGGAAGGAAACAGACACCACACAGGCTCTCCCTTGAGCTGCCATCAGCCACACGGTAACCCTGTGACGTAATGGCTTCTCAAGTATAACGTCGTCTAGTTATTGAAAGAGGGACGTAAGCCGCCAGTTCATAGAAGCAGAAACGAGAGTAATGTCTGGAGAGGAGCGAAAGAGAACCAACAGCGAGTCGCAAGGGAAAGCAGGTCAAGTCTTGAGGTCAGACTGGGAGTTCATGGAATAATTCAAGACTCAGTCTTATCAAGCCATACTAGATGGGAGCAGGAATCATTAAGACATGAACCAGCAACGGAAGGTCGTACTGGAGGTGAGGGTAGGAATCATATATTCATATATCCCGAGTAATTTCTTAGAAGATGGAAGAATTTTCGGTAACTAACCAAAATCTATCTTCTTTCTTGGGAGACTCAGCTATATTTATCTACTCTGAGGTTCCCTCGAAATATTTCCTGACTGACTTATCTAAGCGTGTCTAATTACAGACCATCATGAGAGAAGGCAAATTCGTGAGGAGTTTTACAAAGAGGAATGAGAGGGGAAATGGGCTATATAAGATGGGTTTAACTGTACTAAACTGAGTCTGCCCTACTGGAAGTCCTGCCCAGATCCGGATTTAGCGAAGTCGAGACAAAACGAAACAAGACGAGACGCAGATCAGGCAGGAAAACATGGAGACAATATGGAAGAACCGGATGAGCTAGGGAAGAGCACCCTCCAACCAACCCACCACGCACCACCCTACACCAACTTCTGAAAGGCTGCACCACACAGGCTCCATGCCCACACACACACACAGACGGCACCCTAGACTACCAAAGACAAGGAGTGGCCATGGGGCTCGCCACTCGGGGAGGGGCACCTTCGCCGCCGCACTCTACATGTGTCACCTTGAAGGCAGTGTTCTATAGGAAGACTCACTCCGCACCATCGTCATACTGCAGACACGTCGACCACATTTATGTAGTCGTCAGAGATGAAACGCACCTCACCCACCTTAAGACACCAACAGGAGAGAGCTCGGTTCTGACATTCGCTCACGAAAATGAGCGTCAACAACGAGATGCCGTTCTTAGAAGACGTCATAATGAGCGGCAACGCTGATGGCTACGTCACCACCATTCACAAGAAACCCACAGTCCTCGGCCGATGTTTACATGCTACAAAACTGAGAGCCATTAACGCCATGTGACGCCCAGCATACAAGATTGCATCGAACTGGCATATCTTCCCACAAAGAAACACAACGTATTAAACCGACCCTTATCAACAACGGCTACAGAAACTCCGACTTCGGCAAACGAATGAAAAAACTTCAATCAAAACAAATGGCCAAACCTATAAGGAACACAACACACAAACTATATCACTGCAGCCAGATGTCAACAGTATACAAGACAGATGAAGTGTACTACGAGACATCAGTCCAGAACACAAAGTCAAAGAGATTCATCTAATACAGAAACAAACAAACAAACAAACAAATCACCCTCATCATAAGCAACCCTCGCTGTACGACCAAACAAGACACATCACAAGAATCAACGTTGGCTACGAATTCCAATGTCAACAAGGTGACTGTAAGCTCCTTACTAACATGACCTACGTACGTGGGAAGCACAACCTGTAACACTATCTAGAAGACTCGCCCCAACACCTACACCTACAAGAAGGCTCAATCAAACTACATGACACCAAGAAGCACAACACTGCCCTCACACGAGAGACGATAGTTAAATCTACAAGGATACTACGCCGTGAACATGACACAAGACGCCTACACATGCATGAGCACTAATGATCAAGGATCAACAACCAGAACACACGGTCGAGACACACTACTCCCCAGCTACACGCCCCAGCATCACGCTACAACCAATCATATCAAAACGTTGAGACAACCCCAGGTGGTGTCCTACACAACCTCCCAACACATAACAAGAGATGTTAGACAACTTGAAAAATTCATAATCTGATGAAAAGGGAAAAAAATGTTGTCTGGTCATTTTACCAGAATATGGGGGTAATTACGACTTACCCTAACGTCAGCATCAACTGCCCAGGGTGAGAGCCTTCCCTTGCGAATACCACTAACACTGCACTTCCCACACAAGAATGCTGTTGAATACAACCATCATCTAAGACTGACGATACTGTGTTAAGAACAGCAACTAACACTGCGAAACCCACCGCTTACAAAGTTACACTCTGTGTTCCTCAGGGAGCTGCTGCTTGCTCCCCTACTGTTCCTCATACAGGTATGTGACAGTGATGGTAAACACACAGTAGAACAAGGGACACCAGGATTAGTAAGACGGTCTCGTCGACTAAAGACACCGAAAACCTATTACAGACGTCGTCAAGTGTCGCAGTGGGCCGGAGAAAATAATGGCGTGTTCAGGTGGAGAAATTCTTAGTTTACTACGATGGCAATACGAGAATCAAGTTACCTGCCAATATGAGAGGAAAACAAGGACGATCATAACACCACAGCCGTGTCCATGAGGGGTAGGCGTCGGATGCCGTCACCTCAGGAGACCACAACAACAGTTATCACAGAACCAACCATGAACGTTGATCAACCTGTTGCATGAAAACGGGAAAAAACCCACGGAAGTCTTACTACTGATGGTGGCACTATCCGCGGTACTTGCTCTAACCCAGCCGGAGTACTGCAAGTCCTCAGACATCCCTATATCAACAGTCCGAGGAAGCTGCTAAAGCCACAGGGTCAGATGATATTCAAAGGTCTTCCCCTGAAGGTACTGATACAGTGGACGATGTTCACCGAGACCGGCTGAGGTCTCCTGACACCTGGACCACAGCCTCGATGTGAGAGATGATGAGCCATGATCTCCACATGGAGGTCAAGTCCCTTCGCCTGCACCTAACTGGGACTCTCCTACGACACCTGCCTCACCACACAGTACTATACATACCCCTGCTTAACTAGAGATCGTGGGGAAGGGGGGAAAACATGGCAGTATGGAGAAATAAAGCACAAGAAAGAAAGAAAGAAGCTGGACTTTCTCAAAAGGTAAATCCATAAGTCCACTGCCTAAGCTCAGGCGACAGACATTTATCCGTCATGTCCAGACCAGTGGCACCGTGACCCCTAGCTGGTCAACACCAACACCGGTGACATCGTGACCCATGGCTGGTCAACACCAACACCGGTGACATCGTGACCCCTGACTGGTCAACACCAACACCGGTGACATCGTGAACCCTGGCTGGTCAACACCAGCAGCATCGTGACTCCTGGCTGGTCAACACCAACACCGGTGACATCGTGAACCCTGGCTGGTCAACACCAGTAGCACCGTGACCCCTGGCTGGTCAACCCCCCTTCACTCCTGCTGGTGCGGGACAACACCCCCAGCTCCGTCAGATGCGAAGACACCATACTTTTCTTACGTTTTCTTTGCCCCTGAGATCCTGGGACACACCTCAGCCATCTGCTTCTTAAACACTTCGTTCATCTTCCCAGAATGCGTGAGCGTCCTCCTCTCCCTAGCGACGCCCTTCATCTGGACTCCGTCTGATGTGACATACTTGCCACCTCTCCGTCTATTATCGATCTTCCCTACTTCCTTCCACAGGTTTGTTGTTATCAGGTGAGTGAGCTGTAGAGTTTTGAGAAGGTCTGTTCCTCATGTTCATCGTCTGCACAGAAGCCGCCATTTCGTTCCATTCGGTCCTACGACTTGAGGTCTGTTCCTCGTATTCATCGTCTGCACAGAAGCCGCCATTTCGTTCCACTCGGTCCTACGACTTGAGGTCTGTTCCTCGTGTTCATCGTCTGCACAGAAGCCGCCATCTCGTTCCACTCGGTCCTACGACTTGAGGTCTGTTCCTCGTGTTCATCGTCTGCACAGAAGCCGCCACCTCGTTCCACTCGGTCCTATACACACACCTTTCCCAAAGAGTCAGGTGTGTGGCTCACGTCTGTAGCGCCACTGTGGTCACCCGTCCCGACATTCCTCGGCAGTGAGTGGCGGTCCCTAATCAGGTGCAATCCCTATTGCCCGGTGATAAGTCACTGCTTATCCCTCCCTCCCTCCCCACCACCACCACCACCACCAGCATCTCCTATGATCATCACCCCACCACCACCACGAACCCCCCCACACCCCCACAATTTGGATAGCAACTACCGTGTCACTGTTTCCACCCACCTCCTCTCATGCACTCCCTGAAGTAGCTGGTTAAGCTTTTGATTTCGTTATGTTCTCTCTGTTATCTTCTCTGTTTCCATGTTCTGTGCTTTTCTATGTCCACCCACCCGCCCGCACGCCCGCCCGCCCCACCCACCGACCATTTTGGGCACATTCTTATTCTCTGAAGGACGTTATTCGTGTCACCAGCTTCCCACCACATCCTTCACGAACGTATCCATGCCACCTCCAAATATCCACACTCACCCATATACGTCATCAACATCCACTCTGTACCAGCACCTTCAGATTATCAACCCATCCACATCCACATTCATATTAGCCTGTCCAAGTCAGAAGGATATTCACACAGATTAATCCACACTATAAAACATCCTCTCCATCTGCAGATCCATTTAAGAATATCCACACTAAATTGTCATATCCGCAACCACATCGCCCAAAACATGAATGTCCATATTAGCACATCCGCACCACCCACGCATGGACACGTTCAGCACATGCACGTCAACATTCTGCACCCCGTCGTACCCACATTACTAATACATCTTCATCAGTCCTTGTATCTCCACCACCAACACATCCACACCAGTAACACATCCACTTTGGTAGCACATCCACTACACTTTTATATCCATTCGAGTAACACATCCACATCTCTAGCACATCTGCATGACTTCCACAACAACACCAGTAACACATCCACATTACTAGCACATCCACACCACAAACACATTCACCCTGCCAGCACATTCGCCCCACCAAAACAACCACATCACCAACGTATTCATTCATCGGCAGCACAAATGCAATACACACCTCTCGAACGTACCCACAACACCAAAATACAACCAACATCATCCACATCTTCTATAGTACCTACTTACCCACATTACCAACACATCCACTCCATGAAGACATAATGCCAACGCATCCACACCACCACCAGTACATCCACACACGTGACACCAGACCATATCACCTTATCCACACCAGCGAAATTCATGCAGCCAGTATCTGTATACCACCATCATGACATCAACACCACCCGCACACACATACATCCACGCAGCTAGTACATCCACATATCAAAACTTCCCTGATATCACTACTTCCACAGTTACTTACACGTCCGCACCCCTACCCCATACGCCTCAAAGCTCATCCACATCACCAACATTATCCTCCAGCACAGGCAAATCTTTACCTCATTAAAATTTGCCCCAACAAATTATGTACAATCCAAGCACATCTCCATCACCTGGGGGGAGAAGAAAAATACACATTGCCATCCCAACATATTCACACGTCACAACATTTGACACCATCCCCACATCACCAGTCACTAACACGCTCACACCATAAGGACATTAACTTTACCAACATATCCATCCACACAACCACATCCTCACAACCAAGACATCCCTACCACTAATACATCCACACAGCAAAAGCATCCGCACTATTAACACATCCACACTATCCACCCACATCCACACACTATTCCCCCCAGCAAGTCTACATTGACATATCATCATAGTATACATATAAATTCACTGTTTACTTGTTTATGCAGGGCATGACAAATGGAGATTTGTGGACTGTGAATTATTACTGTTGTCACAATGCAAACACAGGAATGTATAACTGTGTATGTGTCCAGGTTTGAGGATGAGGAGGGTAAAGAATGACAGAATGTGTCCAAACACAGAATGTGTCCTTTTGTAAATAGTATTTACATTCAAATACTTGTCATAGTAATTTTCTCCTTATTTACAGAAATTATCTTGATACAAGTCCGTAAGTGAGAGCACACACACACACACACACACACACACACACACACTACTTAATATGTTTGCAGATTATGCAGTGGTCATGAGGGGAGAGTGAAAAGCGTGGAGGATTGCATCACCTTACAAGGGGACCATGTCAAACCCCAAAGTTAGTCTGATATATGATAGATATAACTCGCCTTGATACATGATAGATATAACTCAACTTGACACATGATAGATATAAGTCAACTTGATACATGATAGGTGAAACTGTAGTCAATGCTACCTACAACCTACCGCCAATAACTCTCACACGTTTACCCCAATTAGAACAACTGTCGTGCCATAACTCGGTCGTGAAAGAAAGGGAGGGAGGGAGCGAACAGCCACCGGAGAAAGTATCGCTGCGTCATGTGAACTGTACAGAACTATGACCAGACGGGCGGACCTGCTGAGGGGGTGGAAATGTAATAGCCGTATTGCGACGGATGGGAGGCGGTAGACAAAAACCAGAGCTGGGAAAGTGGCTGTAACGATGTGGAACCTTAGTACGGTGGTTGATAATTTGCTCCAGGTCATTAAGTAAGGGGAAACGTGTTGGCTTTCAACCACCACCACCACCACCGCAACCACCACGATCACCACTGCAACCACCACTACCACCACTACCGCAACCACCACCACTGCCACTATCACGTCCATATAATGCGGGATGATGTGAACCACACCTCATGGTGTATGTTGATGTCCCTTTAAGTAGAGGACCTGAGCTTGAGGATGAGAGGATAGCAAAGCCTTAATGACAGGAATCAAGATAGTCAAAAAAAAGATTCTAATCAATAAGACTTGCAATGTTAAGAGGCAGGCGCTGCAACACAGTGGTAGATGAACAGACCAGTAGCAACCCAGATGATGTCAAGAGTTCCAAAGGTTCAAAATCCTCCAAGGGTGCAACACAGACATGTTCGTGCTAGTATAAAGCATGGGTCCCACTCCTCTGCTGGGGAACCGTGGATCTGTATTACTGTAAGGTGTATGGAGGGGGGTTAATGGGCACGTCAGAAGAGATCTGGGTCTACGAGAGAATTTAAGCACTGAGGGAAGGACTCGCCAAGTGGAACTGAGCACATGATTAGCAGGAAGACATGGAATGTTGAAGGAATTTTTTTTAAAGAAAAAAATATATAAGAAAAGCCAAGGTCTTTCGAGGAACTAATATATCTTCGCTTGAGTTCTCCCTCTTGTTGTCTCGTGTACACACACACACACACACACACACACACACACACACACACACACACACCCACACACACACACACACACACACACACACACACACACACACACACACACACACACACACACACACACACACACACACCCACACACACACACACACACACACACACGATCGCCTTTTCCCTTGTTAGCGAGGTAGAGTCAGGAACATACGAAGAAAGCCCCCACAAATCTTTCCATGATATATCCTGGACGCTTCACATGCCCTGGTTCAGTCCATAGACAGCACGTCGACCCCAGTATACCACCACGTTGTTCCAGTTCACTCTATCACGTGCACGCCTTCCACATTCATGCATGTTCAGGCCACGATCGTTCAAAATCCTTCTCCAGTTTGGTCTGTCGCTTCTCCTTGTTTCCTCCACCTCTGACGCGTATATCTTCTTTGTCAGCCTTTCCTTGCTCATTCTCTCCATGTGTCCAAAGCATTTTAACACACCCCTTCTGTTCTCTCAACCACACTCACTTTATTTCCACACCCCTGTCTCATACCCTTTTATTACTTACTTAATCAAACCACATTTTGTCCTCAAACATTTCATTTTCAAAACATCCACCCTCCTCCGCACACCCCTATCTGTAGCCTATGCCTCGCAACCATATAATATTGTTGGAACTCCTATTCCTTCAAACATACCCATTTTTGCTCTCGCAGATAATGTTCTCTCTTTCCACATATTCGACAGCCTCCCAGAACGTCTCATTGGAGTTGGTAGGTAAACCCCAACCCTGTGACTCACCAGCGATACCATGTCCACTCCCGGGTGTCTAAGACACTTCACTTCCTCCAAGGTTTTTGTATTCGAACTCACACCCCAATTAGCCTGTCCCTCAGTCCTGCTAAACATGATAGCCTTGCTCACATTCAGATTACTCTCAACTCCCTCCTTTCTTAGTTCCTGCAGTTTCTCATTCGAATCTGCCGCCGGTGCTGTATCATCAGCAAACAGCAACTGACTGGCACACTTTCCAAGCCCCATCATCTCCTACAGGCTACATACTCGCCCTTCTCTGCAAGGCTCTTGCATCTACCTCCCTCACCACCCCATCCATAAACAAACTGAACAACCATGGTGAGATCACACACCCCTGCCGTAGACCAGCTTTCATTTACAGCCATTCACTCTTCTCTCTTCCTACTCGTATATATGCCGTACACCGTTGATAAAAGTCGCTCTGCTTCTAGCATCTTTTCTGTCACACCATATATTCTTAAGACCTTCCACAGTGCATTCCTATCAACCCTGTTATATGCTCTTCCCAAATCCGTAAATACCACATTCAAATCCATCTTTTTCTATTAAGTATTTCTCACAAACATTCTTTTACGGAAACACCTTATCCACGTTTCCTCTTCCACTTCTGAAACCACTCAGCATCTTACCAGGTACGCTCAACAACCTTATA
>JAUUDZ010441371.1:0-13121 GCA_032361705.1 Panulirus versicolor
ACACACACACACACACACACCACACACACCACACACACACACACACACACACACACACACACACACACACATCCCTGTAGCTTCTCTATACGGTACAGTAAGATACAGGTAAGCACGTTAGGAACTTAGAGATGTAGAAAACTGGCAACAAGTTTATCTTGGCTGCGAGAATGTATTGGGTCATCCGGATGGCGTGACCTGCGTCTGTGATGGAGAGAGGCGCCACCCGCCCGCTTGGGCTCACAGTCCACTAGTCTCTGTGGACCTCATTAATTCAACCAGGTGCTATGTTTTCCAAAACATTGTTCATCATATGAGCACTTTTCTGATTAGATATGTGTTAACCAGATGCACTTTACCATAGAGAACATCTTGTCTACAGTGAGACTTTACTTTGATGAAATGAAGAATTGACAAGTTTCTCTGTTATATTCCTCGAAAGACATGTTTGAATGGAGCAGAGAACCGAGTTGTAGACACAGGCAGCAGCAGGTGGAACACTGTGCTGAGAGTTGCGTGTGGCGGGACGAGCTGGGAGGACCCAAGGCCAGGCTACCACCGAAAGATCATGGGCTGTGACGAAGTGTCACCTTAATACAGAGACCTGCCACTACAGCAGCTCCAGAAGTGTCAGCGACAAGATCAGCAGCGCCAGAAGCTGGGTTACAGGTGCCAACGGTAGGACTGAGAGTGTCAGCAGAAGGGGCCATGAGTACCAGCAGCAAAAAAGCGCCAGGAGCTAGACCAACAGGGCCATCAACAGGAGTAAGAGTGTTAGCAAGAGAGAAGGACGCTACCTGACGATGATGATGATGTGAAGATAAAAGTTGGCTCTTCCTTAAGACTGAAGATACGTTGATCACACTGTATCAGTTCCTGCCTCAAGCCTAGTACGGGGAGTCTATATTGAAAAAAAAAAAAACAGAAAGAAAATGCGAGTGTCAGTCAGTGAGTTTACTGCAAACACTTATTGTTATTGAAAGTCAGCCAGGATTATGATTCTTCACTTTCACCCATACCCCATCATGATGTAACTATCTATCACGTGATGTGGTACATCTTTCGTCTGGGGTATGAAGCCTCCTTTACACATCATCGGCTTGTGTCCGCGGTGCATGCATTCATAAGTCGGGTCTTTCCGTTTACATACGAAATGTTACTGGAGGAAATATATATATATGTAAATTTCTTTTCATGACAAAGGTGCCAGTCACTGATAAAAGTCTTCATCCAGGCGAAGTCCCGATTAAAGAAAAGAAATGAGAAAAATGGAAATATTTGCACAAGTCATTTTCAAGGAGATGGGAAGCGTGTGGTATGAGAAGGGACAGGACGTCTTAGTTGTTTGGAAAACATGGAAGAATGAAGAGTTCCAGACCTGTAACTGTCCACGGCAAACTACCCAGTGCCACCCACCACCCTACGTATTCAGTAGGAACAAATGTTTGTGAACGCATCAAGAACCTCAACACAAATAATGAGCAGGTGAGGGAGACACTTTCCTCACGGCTCGGGCAGCGTCTGGCACGAGATGTTTCATCACTACTGCGTCTCAGCTGAGCCATGTGTGCGGCGGGCTTCACTATCGCTTCATAAATTGTTATTATGCTGCACGCTCGTCCACTACAAGTCTCAGTCGTTAGTGTGCAAAGAATTTATAAAAAAAAATGAATGCAATTAATTCCAGAAGATACAAACTCTTGTTTATGTGACGGGGAAGTTGCCTGTGGACTAATGATGCAGTCTTTGTCAACGTTCTGGCAATGAATGAAGAGAATTTAATTCTGAACAGACAAAGAAATTACTTCTTCAGCAGCGCATGAAGTAATTACTTGTTTTGTTTTATATTCAGAGTCGTTGATGTCGTTGTAGTTGCTGCCTCATTTAGCTTCTGATTATCCTATGTAATTCAAATATCACCGAGTCTGATAAATGTTGTTTACATGCAGTTCGTGTGGCCTCTTGTTTTCTTTTCTCTGTTTCACCTTTCACTGAGCTTAGAATCGTTAGGATACAAGCAATGACTGGGACACTGAACTTCATCATGAGCATTATTTTACAAGATGTTTGTTACTAATGGTTAAGTGGATTACCTCCCACCTCATCCCCGCCACTCCCTCCCTGATCCTGACCAGCAGGGCTCAGACGCACACATGCCGCCGACTGTGCTTCGAATACAGTTGCATGGACCGGCTGACACAGTTGTGGTGTCTGGAATCTGATGAATATTCCCAGGGCTTACGATTGAAAGGCATGTAAGTCATCCTTCTAGAATATCAAATATGGTCTCCACTCGCCTCCACACCTGGCCGAGGTGGTAGGCGACGGTCCACTCCACCGGCAGGTCGTCAGATATTGTGTGTGTGTCAACATGTGTGACAGGTGAGCACCTTCGATGCTGCAATCCTGGTAATAGGTCAACATCCACATGCGATCCACATCTTCATGAATGAATACCTGTTGAAGTACAGCAGGTACAGCTGGTTAACACCTGTAACGAGACAGCGATGGCACAACTGCTCCAACAATGTCACAAGAGTGATATGTTACAGTAACACAACACCTGCGCTAGCTCAGTAAATATGCAGATGTATTAATTCAATATCCAAGGCAAAATATCTTCTAGTACAAGGCACCAACTATGACAAGACAAAATATCTGATGGGTCAATACCTCTGATGATTTAACGTCTTTGATGACTGAATACTTATGATGGGTCAAACCAATGACTCAAGAACAGTGAAAGATGAAGACTTGATATGATTCAACACCTGTGATGGCTGAACACCCATGAGGGCTGTGGTGGCTGAACTCCCATGAGGGTTCAACACCTGTGATGGCTGAACACCCATGAGGGTTCAACACCTGTGATGGCTGAACACCCACGAGGGCTCAACACCTGTGATGGCTGAACACCCATGAGGGTTCAACACCTGTGATGGCTGAACACCCATGAGGGCTCAACACCTGTGATGGCTGAACACCCATGAGGGCTCAACACCTGTGATGGCTGAACACTCGGGATAAATCGATACCTTGAATGGGCGTCAACATTTGTAATGATTCACCATCTTTCACATCAACACCTTTGATAATACAACACCTGTTATTACCCACGACACATATTGCATTAACAAGTGTGATGATTCCCGATCCATGTTAGGTAAGTATCCATGATAACTCAGCGCCCATGATAGGTAAACATTTGTAATGGAACGTCACCTTTAGCGCTCATTAAGTACCTCGGCAACATCTTCATCCAGTCAATATGTGCAATCAGTCAATTCCTTTGATGGATTTCCCTTATCCAAGAACACCTGTAGCAGATTAACCTGCTCCATGCAGTGTTTTCAACAGTTAAACCTTGAGGATGATGTCTGGTGCAGACTTGGTGCAACAAGTGTGGAGCTGTGGTCGACCAGGTCTGCGGGCACCGCATTTCATGCTACGCTACCACTGATTCATCTTTGCTTGGGATGAATCCACTCCTCCACACCTTACACTATGGCACCCTGGTTGAGGCCGCTCCTGTTTTCGTCTTAGAGAATTAAATGAGTATATGACATGTTTCTAGAACGTAAGTAAGGTCCACCGGTGATACCCCTTTCTTACCTATCAATATCTTGTCATCCTCTCAGACATACTTCAGGGAAATCTTATGTTGTGGTTCTTGATATATCGAAATTTTTAGACAGGATATGGCATCGAAGTCCGATCTTCATTTCCCCATATTTTGGTTTTCTTTCTCACTCTCTCTCTCACTCTGGTCGGTTTATCTCCATAATTACTGGTGGATTTAACAACCTCTCTCTCCCCATATACAGCGGTGTTCCAGGGATCTGTCTCGTCTTCGTCGCCCTCTCCCCATTTCATGAACGATTTCCTTCCGTTAGAACATGACCACATTCACTCATACGCTGACGTCTCAATATATTGCCGAAAATGTTCATCTAAACAGTCACTTCGATTACACAAAGGAGAGATTTTTCCTTGCATGGTGTATTGCTCTCACATCTGGAGAAGTTCCAGCTCTCCACATTCATTTGATGGAGATGAATCCACAGCCATTCAGTTTCTCAACTTACCCAGTTTCACATCAAACTTAACCCAGCTGTCCTACGTCGCAGTGACGACTCCTCCCTCGTCTGTGGCTATCACTCTGATTCTTGATCTCGAGTGGTTACTGATGAGCTCCAGCCATTAGATTGATCACGTAATACGCGGCAAGCTACTGCGTCACATGATTACTTTGTCGCTGTTGTAAATTCAAAGTGTTGTCCGTTGTGATATTTGTTTCTTTCCTGCACAGCTAAGTCTTCGATTGTTATTCAATTCTTTAGTTTTGCTCTCAGCTACAGCCAGACACGTTTTAGAGGTCAAGTATTCCACTTCCTCTAAAACCCTTACGTCCATTTGTTCTTCTCATCTGTCTGTCGCTTTAATTTTTTCTCTTCTTTTTGCTACATTTACGACCCAGCTTTGCTGATTGCCTGTGCATGTGACCCATCTCAAACTCTCATAAAAACAAGGGCGTAAGTAATAGACTTAAGAAAGGACTTCCTTTAAAAGTAATACCTATTTTGCTCCCCCGTAACCGCGGAACAAGACATGGGAGTTAAAAGGTTCTGAAACGGATAATACAGAGGATCTTGTGATGAAAACCTTGTCGAGCAGACGTAACACATAAAGAGATGGCAGAGAGACCTTTTCCTTGCCTCCTGTCTTCATATCCGCGACTCTACAACAGAACAGTTTCTAAGTGTCCTCGTGTTGACCCGTGAAGTATGTAACACAGCACACCTAAACTCACGTCTCCGTCCTTGTTATCATGATGAAATCGTCTACAGAATAATGATGCATTATGCCCAACACGAACACCAGCAAGGTCATAAAAGATCCATGATTCCTGTAGATACTGATTTACCTGTACATACTGCAGGCTGCAGAACCTACCCATTCCAAGCATCTACAAGTTACTCGTATCAGTCAGTCAGAGAATTTTTCAAGATGTGCTCCAGCATGTAATATCGAGGTATTCATAAATCACAACAATTTTCACTTCAGTTCTGAATCAAAGTCATCTTTACAGAAATGAACAAAATAACAGTAGATGAAACTAACATGACGCACCCATCATTTGGGTCTACAAGTGTATCAGACCCTGGGGCTCTTCAGGGCGTGGATATCAGGCTTCATGACCTGGGGCTTTTCAAGGCGTGGCCAACAGGTGAGTCACCTGGGCTCCTCAGGCCTTGGTCATCAGGTGCGTCAGGCCCTTGGGCTTCTCAGAACGTGGTCATCAGGTGTGTCAGTCCCTGGGGCTCCTCAGGGTGTGGCATTCAGGTGTGTCAGACAATGAGACTCCTCAGGACGTGGTCACCAGGTGTATAATTCGACGGAGGTCCCCCAGGACATGGTCATGACTGTGTCAGACTTTGACACCCCTCAGGACGTGGTCAACATGTGTGTCAGACACTGTTGCTCCTAAGGATGTGGTCACCAGGTGTGTTGGGCCTTGACATTCCTCGGGACTTGCTTACAAGGGGTGTCAGGCGCTGAGTCTTCTTAGGATGTGCCCACAAGACGCGTCAGGTCCTGGGGCTCCTTGGGACGTGGTCACCATATGTATCAAGCCCTGGAGTTCCGCAGGACGTGGTTACCGGGTGTTTCAGGTTCTGTGGCTCCTTAACACGTGGGATACTCAGGACTTAGACACCAGGTATGGCAAGCTTCGGGGTTCCTCAGGATATGGTCACCAGGTGTGTCATGCTCTTGGGCATCTCAGTACATTGGCACGAGGTGTGTCATGCCCTGAGGCTTCTCAGGACGTGGTCATCAGGTGTGTCAGGCCCAGGGAATCCTCAGGACGTGATCACCAAGTGTGTCATTCCCTTAGACTCTTCAGGACGTGGTCACCAGGTGAGTATGCCCTTGGGCATCTCAAGACATGGGCACGAGGTGTGTCTTTCCCTGGGGCTTCTCAGGACGTGGTCACCTGGTGAGTCAGGCCTGGGACTCCTGAAGACGTGGTCACCAAGTGTGTCAGACCCAGGGGCACCTCAAAACATGTTCACTAGGTGTGTAAAGTCCTGAGGGGTCCTGAGAACGTGGTTACCAGGTGTGTCAGGCCCTGGGGCTCCCTAGGACGTGGACACCAGGTGATTCAGGTTCTGGGGCTCATCAGGTCGTGCTCAACAGGTTGTCAGGTTTTGGAGCTCCTGAGGACGTGATCAACAAGTGTGTCAGGCCCTGGAGCTCATCAGGACGTGGTCACCAGCTGCGTCAGACCTTGGGGCTCCACAGGACGTAGTCAACAGGTTTCTCAAATACTGGCGCTACTCAGGACGTGGTCACTAGTTTTGTCAGGCCCTGGGTCTTCTCAGGACGTAGTCACCAACTATGTCATGCTCTGGGGCTCCTTAGGACGTGGTCTCCAGGTGTGTCAGGCCCTAAGGTTCCTTGGGACGTTTTCACCAGGAATGTCAGGCCCCAAGGCCCTTCAAGACGTGGTCACCAGTTATGCCCTGGCCTTTCTCAAAACTTGGTCACCAGTTTTGTCAGGCGTGGGTCTCCCCAGAATTTGGTTACCAGGAGTGTTAGGCCTTGGGGCTCTTCAGAACGTGATTACCAGGTGTGTTAAGCTCTGTGGCTCCTCAGGACTCGTTCATCACGTTTGTCATGCCCTTGGGCTCTTCAGGACGTAGTCACCAGTTGTGTCATGCCTTGGGTTCTCAAGGCGTGGTCACTCGGTGTGTGGAGCTCCTCAGAACATGGTTAGCAGGTGTGTCATGCCCTGGTACTCCTCAGGACGTTGCCATCAGGTGTGTAAGGCCGTGGGGCTCCTCAGGACTTGGTCACTAGGTGTGTCAGACCCTGAGGCTCCTAAGGAAGTGGTCACCAGGTGGTCACCTGAGACTCCTTGGGACTTGGTCACTGTGGATATTGTGGACGTCGCCACCAGGTGTGTCAGTCCCTGATTCTCCTCGGTACGTGGTCACCAGGGGTGTCATGACCTATGGCTCTTCAGGACATGGTCAACAGGTGTGTCAGGCCCCGGGGCTCCTCAGGACTTGGTCACCAGCTGTGTCATCCTCTAACGCTCCTCATGGCGCAGTCACCATGTGTGTCATGCCCTGAGGCTTCTCAGGACGTGGTTACCAAGTGTGCCAGGTCCTGGAACTACTCAAGATATGGCTGCCAGGTTTATTATGCCCTGGGGCTCCTCAGGACGTGGTTACCATGTGTGTCAGACCCTAGCACTCCTCAGTACGTGGTCATTAAGTTTGTAAGTCCCTGGGATTTCTAAAAACGTGGTCACCACGCGTGTCATTCCCCGGGGTTCCTCAGAACGTGGCCAACAGGTGTGTGAGACCCTGGGACTCCTTCGGACGTGGCCAGCAGGTGTTCCGGCGCTGTTTGTCCCTGAGACTCCTCGGTACTTGGTCACCGTGGGTGTCAGTCCCCTGGTCCTTTTCAAGACGTGGCAACCAGGTGTGTCATTCCCTGATGCTCCTCAGGACGTGTTCACCAGGTGTGTCATGGTCCTGTGGCACCTTATGACGTAGTTACCAGGTGTGTCATGCCCTATGGCTCTTCAGGACATGGTCACCACTGTGTCCGTCCCTGGGTCTCCTCAAAACGTGGTCACCAGGTGTGTTATGCCCTGGAGCTCCTCAGGACGTGGTCACCACGTGTGTCAGGCCCTGGGGCTCCGCAAAACTTGGTCACCAGTTCTTTCAGGTTCTGGGGCCGCTCAGGACGTGGCTACCACGTGTGTCATTCCCTGGGGCTACTCAGAACGTGGTCACTAGGTGTGTCAGGCCCTGAGGCTCCTTAGGACGTGTTCACCAAAGGTGTCAGGCCAAGAGGCTCCTCACGATGTGGTCACCAGATGCGTCATTCCCTGGGGCTCCTCAGTACGTGGTCACCAGATGCGTCATGCTCCAACGCTCCTCAGGGCGTAGTCATCATTTGTGTCATGCCTTGGGGCTCCTCAAGGCGTGGTCACCAGGTGTGTCAGGCCCTGGGGTTCCTCAATACGTAGTCACCGAGTGTGTCAGGCCCTAGGACTCCTCAGGACGGGGTCACCAAGTGTACCAGACCCTGGGGCTCCTCAGAACGTGACGGACAGCAGATGTGTCAGACTCTGGGGCGGCTCAGAGGTGGTCACCAGGTGTGTTAGACTCTGGGGCTCCTAAGACGTGGTCACCGGGTGGGTCAGATCCTGGGGCTTCTCAGGAGGAGGTCACAATGTGTGTCATTCCCTGAGACTCCTCGGGACTTGGTCACCAGGTGTGTCAGACCTTGACGCTCTTTGGAAAGTGGTCATCAAGGGTGTCAGGCCCTGGGGCTTCTTAGGATGTGTTCACCAGGTGTGTCATGCCGCTGGGCTCCTCAGGACGTGAGGAAGGGGACCACCACTTGTAAGGTTGCCTCCACTTGTCAGACTGGGTTGGTGAGGAGATCGTGTCTATATTCGTTCCGTGGCACTCAGTGAAGATCATGAGGCCGTTATAGTTTCATTATGAAAATAGGTACGTACATCTATAGTGCTCTGGGCCTTACCTCAGGTAGCACTGACAGAGGATGTATTGGAGTCGTTCAACATCCATTCGACAACGTATTCAAATAAGACATCAGCTCTTACGTGTTAAAACATCCTGATTAACAGTGGTCCATGAGAACAGTGGGTCCATGGGAATATTCTGTGTGATGCAACTATGTATATGTAACTCACAGTAAAACGATAATAACAAATAGACAAATTAGTGGCATGCGTGCGTGAGTCTTACACGTGGTCACCAGGTGTGTCATGCCCTGGAGCTCCTCAGGACGTGGTCGCCAGCTGTGTTAGACCCTGAGGCTCCTCAGGGCGTGGTCATGAAGTGTGTCGGCCCTCGGGCTCCTCAGGTCGTGGTTAGTACCAGCTGCTGTGGACGCAACATTACTACGGCTGGAGCATCATAAAGCACGTATGATTTCATGTGTGAAATTTGTGCATAATATGAACGCTTGCCACCAGTTATTACCGTGCGAACGTACTAGAGAAAAACATAATAAACCTTTTAGTTTGACTGATTTTTCAAGGACATTGTGCAGTATATTTACCTTTACTTTAGTATATCTAGCACACTTATAGTGGCTACACCAGCAACTAATCAGCTTACAATAAGTATATAAGAAACAAGTGAAATGGTATGGATGACAGGCGAAGGTATATGTACGACGGTGAAGATATTAAGGGCAAAAAGTTGTCAGCGAATGGCATGTAGTCCTTCAGTCAGACAGCAGGTGTTCCAGTACCCGCCACGACCTCTTGTGGTGGGGTGAGGAAGGATGTCCGTCTGGCTGTCTTCTGCCACCCTCTCCTACACATGACAACCCTTCTGTCCCGACCATTACCACACACCATACTAGTCTGGTCGCTGATCCCACACGCCCCACAGATCTGGCCGCTGGTACTACACATACCACAAGTCTGGTCAACGATACCACACTTCCTACCAGTCTGGTCGCTGTTACCTCTGGTCGAGTTGTTGTTGCGATAGACTCTAACGATCTGATTGCTGTTGCCACATTGTCAACCGGCCAGGTCATTTCTGTCACACCCTTCACTTGTCCTCTGCCTTTATATACTCGTCCTACGCATTTAGTCGTTCTGCTACATACTCTAGTCTGGCTGTTACTGTCATACACTAAATCTGGTCTGGTCACTGGTACCCTGATTGGCGTTGCCTACCAAACCACATATCTTGTTAATGCTGCCGGTTAGATATACCGCGATTACAAGGCAATAGACTAGTGTGGCTGCTGCTGTCTCCACTGAGTGAGTCGCACTTGCTATGGTTTAGAAAAATGCTGGCACTCCTATTGTCAAAGGTATAGTCACTTTCACTGATCTGGATTTAACATTCCATAGTGTAATAGTTAATACAAATTGTCTCCTTTCGAATGGTGGTAATATGTGATTATTTCAACCATCAATGTGTCGTTATCATCAATGATCCGTGTCACTTGTGATGTCATCAGTGGTTGGCGTCTCTTGACATTGGTCTGGTCCCTTCCAGTTGATCTGGTCTTTGTTAACAGAGTTTTAGGCGTTAATTGTTCCCTATTCATGTCACATATATCATATACTTTGTACTTACATTGATCAACTGACATTGTCAATATTGAACGCTGGAGACGCCCAGAAGATGGTCAGAAGTCTAAGGCGCAGTTCTGCTAACGACAGCACCAGTTGTGATTAAATGGTCAGGAGTATAAGAAAACGAGAGATGACTGAAGATCTGACATCATATGGCAAAGTTATGAGCTGAAAGACACCGTAAATTTTTGTTCCTTATTTCCATGTACTTGAAGACAGGATGATAGAGCCGAAGGAGGTAGTCTTGCCAGTGAAGTTAGAAGTTAGAGCATTGATGTTAACTCAAGGTATCCCTCTTTTACTAAATCCCTTCTTCCAGTGTTGTGGCGAGAGGCCTGCAGACTTTCCTGGGCAAGAAAATCGTTGAATGATGTTGTATTCATTGTCTTGTTCGCTCACCACCTCTGTACCTCAGACTGTGATGTGTCCTCCCTCACGGTGCATCAGGGGGAGATATGCAGACTGTTTTAGAAGATGAAGTAGTTTTTCAGGTTATACTCTAGTTTCCTCCCCAAAGATGCTTAGGGAGGAATATTAAAGACCTTCGTGGTTGAAAAAAAAGGCATCTTAAATTATAATATGAACTGTTCCGTATAGTTGTGTTTAGGGTAGCTTACAGGACCTCTCAAACGAGTAAGTGTCAGTTATGATAATGTAGGATGGAGCCAATAGACCTTATTGCCCTAGTGTCTGATGAATGTCGTGTCCTCTTTACTGTTGAAGAAGGAAACTTACAGACCTTCGAGGAATTTCATGGTTAAACCGGAATGTATTAGAAAATTTTTCCCTCGTAGTTCTCCATACAAAAGCCTTCAGTCACTGCTGGACGAAGTCGTTTTGCACCAGACTATACTAACTTTCTTCTTCCCCTCAGTGCTACCGGAGAAGCCTTTTGGATCCTCCTGGAGTAGGTCAAGGTATTAGACTAACTATATCCTCCTTCACAGTGCTGCTGGAGGAGACCTCCAGACTCTCTTGGTTGAGACATACTTCACCAGACTGTTTCCTCCTTCCTCACAGTGCTGCCGGAGGAGACCTCCAGACTCTCCTGGACGAGGACATGGTGCCCTATGAACGAGACGTCATCAGCTTCACGCGACAGCTCCTTGAGGGACTCGTGTTTGTTCACGACCAAAGCCTTGTACACCTCGATATTAAGGTAAGATCAACAACTGTAAAGAGAGATAGAAATTTGTCTTAGAAGCGGTGACATGAGCAGGGTCGTTGCATCAGATTTGATATGATATATCTTTAAACATGAAGACGGTGTCACACTTCTCTCGCAGCAGTACCAGTCATAGTATTCTATTTTGTCATAAAATCCAAATTAAGTTATGATGTTTTTGTTCGTTTATCGTTAGGTTGAGTTGTCGTAGGTGGAGAACACTTAATCACATAAGCGAAGCATGTATCTCCATGACTTCAAGCCCGTGATTCTGTAGTGATCCTGATGTCGTATTTTCCATTTTACCAGAAAATTTCATCTATTTTCTGTTGTTTTGTGTTTTTAGTTTCAATCTTTCACATTCATTATTTGACAATGAATTATATACGAATTAAAGCCGGAGGAGACTAAAAGGGAGAGCATCTCGACTAAAGGTGCCAATTCTACTGAATTTCTCCGAAAGGTTTTCTGACTGTATATGTATATACAAAGCCATTAAGTCAGATGTCAAACGTTTTGGGAATGTTATGCTACAATAAAGTCGACTCACCAATATCTTTGAGAGAGGAGGACTAGAGAAGAGTCTCCCCGGAGAGATCACCGTAGACTTTGCCATACGATATTCGTTTTAGTGATCAGGAACAAGGAATGGGATTCTGGGTGTTTGAGAAACTGAGAACTAAATACTTTCAAAGATTTTTGATACATCAAAAGTGGAAGCAATGGGGCGGTACTTGGGGGAGTTAGAACGGTCTTATTTCTTAGGGATAGGCTGTATCAACACTTGTTTCCGAGATAAAGGAAATCTCTGGGTTTTTACACAAGCGTGATAGGAGTGCAAGGATCGGAGCTGGCTCAGAGACATACCGCCGTAGCACTCGAGAAGCTATGTCACTTGGGTCATACGCCTTGCCCACCTGGGGATGAGAGAATAATTGGAAAACTCAGCACGAAGAGAATATAGGAGATGGGTTCATTGGGGGAAAATGAGAGATGATTAAAAGTAGAATCATCCAGAGCTGAACTGGATGAACATGAAACACCAAAAAAGAAAGCACCTTTATTACTTGTAGAGTTAGCTATAAAGTGACCATATAGAAAGAGAGAATTCCTTCTCTGTTCCGACCTGATCAATCTAATACTAACTTCCCGACTGATAAGCCGCTCTTTTTGGCATCTTATATTCTTCTAGTTCAACTCTGGATGATTTTCAGCCCCTATCCACAGCCAGGCCCCATAGATCTTTCCATGGTATTCCTTGATCGCATCAATATTCCCTTGTTTGGTCCATTAACAGACGTCGCCCCCGGTATACCACATAGCTCCAGATCCCTCTTCCCGTGCACATGTTCAGGTCCTGAGTATCAACATCTTTTTCACTCCATCACTCCATTTCCCACACGGTCTCCCCTTTGTCCTTGTCTTTTCCAATTCTGACGCATATAACCCTATGTCAACCTCTCCGTAGTCATTCTTTGCGTCTGTCCAAACTATTCCACAACACCTTCTTCAGTTCTGAAGTATTACGATTCTAGCTGTTTCCACAGAGGGTAAGAGAGGAACAGCTTCATGAAACCTGAATGAGAAAGGAGTAAAATTTTCCTTAAAACAGCGAGGGATGATAAGCAAAAAGTGAATGATATGAAATCTTGTAAAAAAAATGAAAAGGAAAATAAACTATAATGTTAAATGTGAATGGAACAGAAACAGACGAGTAGTAGACAAAGGATGAATTTATATGTAAGGGAAAGTGATAAACTAAGAGAGAGAGAGAGAGAGAGAGAGAGAGAGAGAGAGAGAGAGAGAGAG
>JAUUDZ010441392.1:0-13119 GCA_032361705.1 Panulirus versicolor
GACAAGGAGGCCAATGGACTTCGTCTCCAGACAAGGAGGCCAATGGACTTCGTCTCCAGACAAGGAGGCCAATGGACCTCGAGGACAGATAAGGAGTACAATGGACCCCGTGGACAGACAAGGAGTACAATGGACTCCATATCACCTGAACCCTATATGAGTATTTTTTCTCGTATAATCACTTCCTTTCATTTTTTCCCGTGGGAGGACAACAGAGAACCTGGCCTAGACAGTACTAACTCACACGGCAGAACGCAAATTAGTGAAACGCAAATTATGTTCATAAAAATTTTAACGTTGATAAGATCATCACAGTTCAGACGTCACGCTTTGAATCGCTTACATGTATTATCATGGATGCCACTTATATCGACCACCCTATTGCCTCCCCTTGGGACAGGGCAGAACTGGGAGTGTCGACCTCTTCTTGGGCGTTGGTCTGTGCAGGGTAACATCAGACTCGTGATCAGTAGTTTCAAGTTTTCCTAGTGACTGTCCACAAGGATCCACGTAGTGGAAGTTATCTCGTATTTTGTTGTAATTGCAAATGTAAAATTATAAGTGGAACTTATTTCTACTTCTAACCACAATAGCTAGGTAAGGTTTATATATGCGTTCCCTCTCTAGTTAAGGTTTACATGTATGTATTCCTTATTATATTTCGTCTGGTCAGAGGATCCCTTTAAGATGAAACCACAAACATATGATTTTACTCAGACGAATCATCTAGGTAATTGAAAGGTTTTCATCATAACATTAAGGTAGATATGGTCAAACACACACACACACACACACACACACACACACATACACACAAACACGAGGGTAAAACTCTCCTCGTGACATACAAAATGGTAATCAAACGGTAGGACATTCATCAACTGTGACAGACCGAGGTTAGAGAGGGAGACAAGCAACCCATACAGTTAGAAGGCAAAGAACGGGAGACAGCGTCGCACGAACCGCAGAGAAAACTGTAATGTTAGATGATGTCAGACAAAATAATATTTCCAAATGCACATGGATTCGTAATATATAGCGAAGAGATGATTTGAAGGATCGCATAAACGAAAAAATGCACCTAATGCTGTTGTAGTTGTGAAAACAAAGCTGACTAAACAGATATGGTTTCACTTGATCTGGCCAGAGAGGCACACGATTGTAAGAAGGGAATGAGCGGACAAAGGAGGAAGGGGAAGGTTCACTCTTAGACTCTCGTCAGTGGTTCAGATCTTGACAGAAGATGGCGGCTTGCTCCATGACATATGACAGCGACTGAGACACATTCCCTAACTTTCGGGGGTTCATTTTCTCGTACACACGTCAGTGCCTCATTTCCAGGCACATGGGATTCATTTGCTAGCATACGACGAAGACTCGATCCAAAACACTAGACGGCGGAATTTCATTCCTAACAGAAAACTGCGGGTTTCTCTGACGCACGTCCCGCTCTCTCTCTCTCTGATAACCCATGACTGCTTACTCCATGAAGCAGCCGGACATACGAATCTGGTTCACTTCCTGACACAGTACATTGGACCATTCTTTGACACAGTAGAGCAATTCACTGCTTAGCACGCTACAGGGGTAGCTTCCCTAACGTACACGATCGCCCACTCCTTGATGCAGAGAGCGACGGTGCCCTCCTTGAAACACTGAAATGGTTCAATCCCTGGAACAGAACGAAGACTCACCATTGTCACGCAATGATAACTCATTCTCTGAGACACTAAGACTGTTCACTCCATGATGCAGAGGGACATTACAGTTGATTACTTCTTGGCAAGGAAGCGCTGCTCACACCCTGACAGATGTCGGTGGCTTCGTTCCTAACACACGTCAGTAGCTCACTCCGCGTCGACGAACTACCTCGCCCATCTCCCTGAAACACAGATGAGGTAAAGAAATGCTGCGCCCTCCCTGACAGATGTGGGTGGCTTCGTCTCTAAAATGCGCCGATTGCTCACTCCACGACACAGGACTTCGACGAACTCCCTGAAGTTGCCTTCCTGATTGAGCCATCACAATGGCGAAATAATACAACTCACTCCCTGGAAGACTTCGATACCTTCGTCTAGAACAAACCAAGGTAGCTCACTACAGGCCAAGACTAGAACTAACTACCTGACACACAATGGCTGCTTCCTGCCTTACATAGGACAGTAAAAAGAAAAAATAAAAACGCTGCTTACTCCCTGACACGTCGGTGACTTTGCCTGTAGCACACATCGGTAGCTCACTCCACGACACAGTACTTCGTCTAACTCCCTGACAAAATACAGCGTTTTCCTGCAGGATTGTTCACTCCCTTATAGATACACATCGGTACCTCACTCCTCTCCTCACTACTTCGACTGACCGGCTGACGCAACGGCGGCTTTGTACCTGATAAAAAAAAAGCGCTGTTGACTACGTAACAAACGTGCGAGGCCTCGTATTTTGAACACATGTCGATAACTCGCTCCAATATACACTAACTCCCTAACACACAACAGGACACTGGATAGGGTCAACATATCGTTACTCACTCTTAAGACAGACCTCGGTGATTTCATCTGTAGCACACGTAGGTAGCTCACTCCAAGCCCTACCGTTTCCACTAACCCCCTGAGACACAACAGCGACTTCCAGCCTGACTCACTACAGCGGCAAAAAAAAAAAGAAACGTTGCCGACTCCCTGATAGCCGTCGGTGGCTTCGTCTCTAACACATGTCGGTAGTTCACTCTAAGACACCCTACTTCGACTAACTCCCTGAACCACAACGGAGGCTGACACAAGACAGTGACAAAAATTAAGGCCGCTCACTCCCTGAGAGATATCGCTGGCTCCGTCTCTAACCCATGTCAGCAGATCACTCCTCGACACACTACTTCGACGAACTCCATGACATACAACGTCGACATCCTGTCTGGCACACTACAGCGGCAAAATGACGCTGCTCATATCCTGAAAAACGTCGTTGGCTTCATCTCTAACACGCTCCACGAAACGGCACTTCGACTGACAATGAAACACAATGGTGCCTTCCTGCCTGACACAACTACAATAACAAAAATTACGTTGCTCACTCCCTGACAAATGCCGGTGGCTAACGCCTGTGACACGCATCATCAGCTTATTCCACGACACCCTACTACCAACTCCCTGTACCACAAGAGCGGCTTCCTGCATGACCACGCTAAGGTGACAAAAATTAAGGCGGTCCTGACAGATATCGTTGGCTTCGTCTCTAGCACACGTCGGTAGTTCATCCCACAACATCCTACTTCGACTAACTCTGTAAATTACAACAAAGGCTTCCGGCATGACACACAACAGTGTCAAAATGACGCTGCATGACAGATGTTGATGGCACCGCCTCTAGCATACTCGACGACACACTGATTTCAACGAATTTCCAGACATTCAGTGCTCCGTGCTGCCTGATGATGAAATAAGTTACTCATTCCCTGGCAGACATCGATGGCCTCGTCTGTGATACACGTTGGCATCTCAGTCCACGACACATTAGTTCGAATAACTCCCCGATTCCCTAATATATATCGGCGCCTTCTAACACTACATTGACAAAAAGCGCTGCTCATCCCCTGACAGATATCGGTGTCTACGTCTATAAAACACGTCTGTAGCACACTCCACGACACATTACTTCGAGTAATTTCCAGATACACAAGGGCGGCTTCCTTCCTCACTGCAATAGCAAATAACGCTGTTCACTCCCTGACAAAAGTCGTTGGATTCGTCTCTAACATAACCCATGACACGTTACTTCGACTGACTCCCTGAGAAAATAACGATGACTTTCTGCCTGACACACTACAGTGGCATAAACACGGAGGCCTCCAGCCTGATGAAAAAAGAAACCCTGCTCACTCCCAGAGGAACGTCGGGGGCCTCGTCTCTAACACTCATCGGCAGCTCACTTGAAGACAAACTATTTCGACTAACTCCCTGGTACACAATGGCGGCTTCCTACCTGACGGCAAGGAATCCCAGCTCATTTCCCGACATACGTCGATGGCTTCGTCTCTAACACACGTCGGTCGCCCGTCTCTACGACATACCACTGCAACGAACTCCTTAATTACGGTGTCCTGCCCTACATACTACATTGCTAAAAATCGCTTTTCTCTCCATGGCAAATGTCGGTGGCTACGTCTATAACATGCGCCGGTAAGGCCACTCCACAACACAGCACTTCGACTAACTCCCTGAAACACAACGACGGCTTACCTCGTGAAACACCGCAGAAGCAAAATGACGCTGTTCACTCCCTGACAGAGGATGGTGGCTTCGTATCTAACGCACTTCTTCAACTAACTCCCTGAAACACAAGATCACACTCCTGCCTGACGCACTGCAGTGACAAATAAACGCTGTTCACCCTGTGGTATAAGATAGAAGCTCACTCTCTGAAGCATGTGGAAGGTTCACACTGACAAGTTGGTGGCTCATTTTCTGACACACGGCTGCGCGCAAAGAAGGCCATTTCCCTGCCGCACAAGAGATACCCGCTTCCGGACAGCAACGGCTCCCTCCTAATAACATCAACTTTCAACAAGAATGACGTCTCACTGTCCGACATCCGTCTGCACCTCATATCCTGGTACATGTTGGCCATTCTCTTCCTGTCGACGGCATCTCACTCCTAAACAGCAGACGACGCCTGACAAATACCGGCGATTCATCCCCTGACAGACAACAGTATCTCACGCCCTGCCACGCCTCGGTGGCTAATGGATTAGATCATATCACTCCCTGAGAAACAAGCACTCCGTACCCTGACACAAGTCGTAGGCTCACTGTCTAAAACACGCCCTCACCTTGATCTCTTATTTATGTCAGTGGGTCAGACCTTGACTCCCTTCCAGGTTTACACCACGGAGGTTCACTCCCTGACCTATGAGGGTGGTACACACCTCGACACACGACAGCGGCTCACTCGCTGACACCGAACGAGTGCCTTCAGGTCGGCGTTCTGCCTCTTGTGACGCCAGCGGGAAATGAGGGTGACATGCATGGTCTTGGACGGTGGAACGACGTAAATGAACTTTCAATTTATATTCTAATGAAAATAAAGAAATTGACGAATGTTATATTTATGTTAGGGCTAATTACAATGGATACGAGAGACTTACATCATTGGACAACCACGAAAGACACCAACAAACGAATGGGCAGAGCAACGACAGTCCGCCTTATGGCGAAACCTTAGCATAGGTGGAAAAAAAAAAAAAACGCTCAGGAGATGGGCCTTTACGGGTGCACAAGCCTCTCTCATACCGTACTGTTATCCAGTACAGCAACCATCACTCCCTGGCCGAGAGACCCTATCCAACCTTACGGTGATCCAGTCAAGGAGCTACCGCTCCCTGCCGGCTGACCGTAACCTATGCAAACCTTACCTGACCTCTCCAAGAGCCGAGATGTAGAATGGAAATGTATCAATATTAATGTGGTCTTCTCTTGTGAGACCGCGTGGAGTGGCTACATAAAAAGGGGGGGGGGGGGGGGGTGTTGGACGGAGGGGGGCGAACCCAATTCACGCTAATCTATTACCGTTTTCTTCCAGTAACACAAGGGGCCTCAAGAGGACCCAGTGGTATGTTATTACTTTTATATCACAAATCCAAATCAAAAGTGACTTCGATGCTGAACAAAACTAGTAATTAACCTAAATAACCACATAACTGTAATGAGCTTGTATGGCGGGTTACATGTTCCATGTGGGACAATCATACGCTGTCACACGAACGAGGAATGACATACACTGAGTTATTACGTTTTCTCCATTCTCTAGCTTTGGCAACTGCGATAGGAGCTGTCAAAACCTCCAAGTACACCTAAATACTGATGATCTACGAAGGCTACTCATAAACCTGGCTATATGCAAGGCCTTTGTTAATGGAAATGTCATCCAACACCAAGCCTAGAGCAAGAAGCAGGCTGGAAGTGTCTTATCCGAGTGGGAACTAGACTAGCAGGTTGGCAGCAACCCAGCCAGCTACCAGTGATCACACACTGTAACCCTCACTTCTGTCAAGCTGAGTTTTAACCCTAGTGTCTTACCAAACATCTTACCTCTTCTCTACTTCCCTGAAGTCTCCACTTGTGCACTTCCAGGAACCGTTGTTTCCGCACTGTCACTCACCACTACAACCAAACCAATAAACGCAAGAATCACAAACACTGTCGTAATCGGTTCCGAACTCTGATATGAAACCCGCTCGTCAGCCAGTTCGAAGCAGAAGCGAGGCTTCACTGTCTCGCAAAGCGTTGTCTCAATCCATTAAAATGGATTGCATACCTTTTATTCTTTTCGTAACGTTCGTTGTGGACTATATATTTACTAATGTTCCATACATTTGTGCCACATGAGTAAGAAAATGACTTTTCGTCGGTCAGTCCAAGTCATAGCCACCGTAACAATTTGGAGTCAGACGTCATCCAAGGTTCAAAATAATCCTGCTCCTTCTGACGTCAGTCCAGCTTCTAAATACCGTTTTATTTGTATATTTTCTCAGGTAAACCAATACTGAGGCGGAATGTGATCTTATTAACATCCTCCATCCTTGACGGTACAGTTACAAGTACATAATTAGTATATAACTAATTCAGTGTTCTTATGGGACGGCCGTTGCTTCATACTACCAAAGAAAATGGAATTATGTTGAAGGTTTTCTGTAAACCAATATGGTCATATAGTACTTCCCTAATGTGTTATGATAAAAAGACACTGGATCATCAGAATGATGTTTACAGACAAGACTGTTGAGAGAGTGAGCAATGTAGCAGTTACTCGTCCAACTATCAATGTGGTATTTCGTAAAACGACCTTTGTTGAAAATTTACAAGTGTTATATATGTCGACTGTCCAGACTAATTAATTTTCCCCTGATTTTCCTTACTGTTCCACAGGAATTTTTTGTGAGCGATGGTACATGTCCCATTTGAATTAATCTAACCTAACTCAACGTAACCTAAGCAAACCTAACTAAACCTTATCTAACCTAACTTTAAACTTAACTGGCCTAATCTAACGTAAACTTAACTCAGCTAACATTACCCAACAATACCTAACTTAACGTTTACCTTACCTCTTAACCTAAAATAACCAAATCTAACGTGACATAACGTTACCAAACCTAACCTTAATCAACCTAATCTAACTTAACCTAACCTAATCTTACCTAACCTAAACTAACCAAACGTAACCTAATCTTACCCAATCAAAACTAATCCAACCTTTAACTAACCGAAGTTAATCTCACTAAACCAAACCAAACTTAACCTAACCCACCATTACTTGCCGTAAAAAAACTTAAACTTCAATGAATCAACTTAGCCTTAACTAACATAATCCAACCATAGCTAATCTAAATTAACCTAACCTCTACTAAACTAACCAAGCCCAATTCAATCTAGCCCAAATTTACCTTACCTAACTTTAACTAACTCCACCTAATCAGACCTAAACTAACCTTAACCGACCGAACCTAACCTAATCAAAACTGAATCAACGTAACCTAACCTACTCATCCCTTACTTAAAGTAACTTAACTTAGATTTGATTAACTTAACCTAACCCAGCTGTATCTAACCTAACCTGATATACCTAACATTTACCTTACCTAACCCAACTTAGATAACGAAACCAAATCTAACCCAACATTACCTAACCTTAAGTAACCTAACCAAATCTAGCTTAACCTAACCCAACTTTACCTAACCTAATCTAACCCGACCTAACCTAATCTAACCCGACCTAACCAAACCTAACCCAAGTATACCTAAACTAACCTAACACAATTCAACCTTACCCAACCTAACCCAACTTTACTTCACCTAATCTAACCGAGGATATGAGTGTTCCTAGCAGAGGAATTCTTAAGATGAATTTCTCGATTGTACATAACAGAAAATCGTAACATGGGTGGAGCGTAAACTGTGAAATACCAGTCTAAGAGGCCAATAGTCTTCGTCTAAATAAAAGGAGGCCAATGGACTCCGTCTCAAGACTACGAGGCCGATGGACTCCGTCTCCAGACAAGGAGGGCGATGGACTCCTTATAAGTACAAGGAGGCCAACAATGGCTTCTGTGTCCGGACAAGCAGACTAATATCTTCGTGTCCAGACAAGGAGCTCAGTGGACTCCGTCTTCAGACAAGGAGGCTAATGGACTCATGGTTCATGTCTAAACAAGGAGGCCATTGGAGTACTATGAAGACAAGTAGGCCAATGGACTCCGAGGTAAAACAACGAGGCTAATGGATTCCGTGTCAAGACAAGGAGGCCAATGGACCCCATGAGAATACAAGGAGGCCAAAGGACTACGTGTTAGGACAAGGAATCCAATAGACTCCATGTTAAGACAAGGTCATTGGTCTCTAAATGTATGCGAACTCGCTTTCATCTACACTTTACTGGTTTTACTATTCTTTTGTCTGTCTTTTTGAAGTATATACCCGGGATTCTATCTGGTTCCGGAGCTGAATTTTCTCTCTGCTGAATCGCTCTGATATCATCATCATCGTCATCTGATATTTCCTTATATATGAAGGCATCTACACCGCACCGGTCAAACAGGTCATTGTTAAATTTCTCTTTACGTCTAGAGTTGAATACCGATATATACTGTCCAATCAATATCCGACATATTTTCATAAGGTTATACTTCCATATGGGTCATATTTTCATGGGTCATTTTCTATGGGAATCATATTTTCGTAGGGTCGTATTTCCATGGGGTCATATTTCCATTGGAGTCATATTTCCATGGGGTCATATTTCCATATGGGTCATATTTTCATTGTGGGTCATATTTCCATGGGAATCATACTTTCGTGGGGTCATATTTCCATGAGAGTCATATTTCCGTGGGGTCATATTTTCATGTGGTCATATTTCCATAGGGTCATATTTCCATGGGGATCATATTTACATGGGGTCATATTTCCATGGGGTCATATTTCCATATGGGTCATACTTCCATGGGGATCATATTTTCATAGGGGTTGTATTTCCATGGGGGTCATATTTCCGTGGGGTCATATTTTCATGTGGTCATATTTTCATAGGTCATATTTCCATGGGAATCATATTTCCATGGGGTCATATTACCATATGGGTCATATTTCCATGGGGATCATATTTTCATAGGGGTTGTATTACCGTGGGGTCATATTTCCATGGTGTCATTTGAAAAATCTAATCGAAATAAAACTACAGAGCAGGAATGTAGGATCCAAACTTGACTTTCCAAAAGCTCTCGGACCCCCAGTCACCCAGGCACCGCACCAGCTGACCACAAAAGTGAATGTAAATGTACACTGAATTCGAGAAATTTTACTCGTACTCCTATTTAGTATGAAGGTTTCCACTAAGGCAACTGAGATAAGTGCTTTCTCCCCTGAACCACAACCCACTTTAGGAAGAATCTCGCTCTGAGGATGTGCCGAGATCCCCTCCCAGAAAATACGCAAGACTTCGTGAAAAGGGAAGGAGGCTTCAGTCATGGAAGGCTTTCCGTTGCTGGATATGACCTCTAAAGCTGCGCTGATGATTTAACTAAATATGCAAAAATTACCTAAAGCACTCTGAACAGATTCCAGTGACGGGACTCTTAACTGTATATAGGATGGAAGATCTGTAACGCCATGATGACAGGATTTGTAATGACATGATGCAAAAGTTACTTCCCAGTGAAGCAAGAGGCTGGGGGTGTCTTTACACATTCCTAGCATCTTAGAATAATAGTAAAATTGCAACCTGAGTACCAATGAGTAGGAAATGTTTCGTTTCATAAATGTGATACGTTTCGCGGATTTATGTTTGATTTGCCAATGCGAGACAACTGGACCACGACAGGCCACGGTGCATCTCCAGAGATAAAAAAAAAGAAGAAAAATCCACTCGCTCGTTCTCTTACCTCAATATCCAGATGTTTCAGCCTCAGTTCTTTTAGCAGTTCAGCTGGCCGCACCAGATGGCTCAGCACTGCGTGGCCAGAGGCTGTGGTGAGAGTGCTTTACGACAAGACGCCTGCATACACGTCCCCACAGATCGTGCTGGGCGGAAGATCATGATCGCTTTCGGAGGTCAGCTCGAAAACTCTGCATTACTGCCAGGGGGAAAATATAGGCCATTTATGGAGCATTTCTGAGCCGCGAGGGTTCCCACGGACACCAGCAGTTGATGGCAAAGGCTCACAAACGCTTTCAGGCTGGTTCACGAATGCTCTCTTTCCAGCTTCTTGGTCCATGCTCCCGAATCGCTTCCCGGCACCGTGTGGCTCAGTGATTCTGTCAGACGTGCGCGTTCAAGATAACTTCTATCGACGAAGGCCAACACATCCAAGAGGGTACTACCCGAGAGATCTGCGGCTAAGTGTCCTAAGATGGAAGTCTAATATACCAGACTTAAACAAGGAATATCTAGAAAGAGTTTACAACAAAAGTGTTGAATTTTTTTTTACCTAACTACCTAACTATATTTTGCCTGGGTTCGCCTGCCTCTATGTTAGATCAAGGTTCTGTGAGAGCATCAGTGGTAGGTATACACACTTGCTCAGTAAAGAACCAGATATACGATTTAGAAATCACAACAGAGCCAACAGACCCATCTTAGATTTTCTCTGAGCTTTCTTACAAGGCCTTACAATAAGATTTTGCCATTGGCAGACATAACGCGTATCGCTCACCGCAGTTAGAATTTAGAAGTAAGATTAAAGCGCCGTGTGAGTTATATGTAAGCCAGAGATGGTCAGTACTGGTCAAAGTTCATTCCTCAATCACCACAACTGGAAGGTTTGCGAGTGACTTGCCTGTGTATATGGGGGTAGCAACAGAGCGTACAGTTACACCCGAACTGACCGTCCATTCTAATCCCAAGCCCACGAACGTGACCTAAAGAGTCTTACAGTGACTGGGAGTTCTCCAGCGGGAAGAACCAAAGATTATACTCTCCGGAAAACTCAACCCAAGAAATCACGTCAGCAAAGAACAATGATAAGTAAGGCAGAATATCTAAAAAGTGAGAAGAAAACAGGAATGAAGGAAAGATGCAAGCGATGATCCCATCCGAAAAAAGATGCTAGAATGACATACAAAAGACACGGATCATGTAAGTCCAAGCGAACACACTAACACGGATGAGAAAAGGAAAGGAAATGAGCCGCAAGTAAGAGACTTTTGAGGACGACTCGATTTATTAATTCCTCGTAAAAAAGAAAAAAAAGAAAAAAAAAAAAAGGTGCGGGAAAAACAAGAGAGTGTGGCGAAAATTAATGCCCAACTCTCCTGGGAGAGCCAGGGTAACGGCTCCTTCAGTAATAATTATTCTTGATTGTTGTTGACGAGTTCGCTGCTGTGACGAAAACATCTCTCCTCTTCCTGAGAAACGAGGTGCTCCTCTGGAGTTTTTTTCCTTGGTAGTGAGGGAGGGGACGGAAGAGCTAACACTTTAAATGGAATTTTGAGCTCGATATGCTTACCACAGCATTAGATTTTACTCCAAAAATCTATTATCCTCAAAACTACGTCCCTAGGTTACCACAGCATTAAATGTGTATTCCACAAATCTATTGTCCCTTGTACCACATTCAGATTTACACAACATCGCATACATTCAAAGAAAAAAAAGAAAAATCCCTAGAAATAATTCCCAAGATTACCACAGCATTGTATATGTACTCCAAAAACTCCGTTTTCCCCAGAATTAAGTCACGAGGTTCCCACAGTATTAGAGATATGCATATTCGAAAACTCTGTTTTTCCCAGAGCCCAATGCCCAAAGATTGAAGATTTCTTTTCCTATTTCACTCAGTCTTCTACATGAATCATTAGTGGTTAATATTCGTAAACAATATTCACACTTGAATGGATATGTGTAGAACTACGAATACCACGTCGTCTGCATGAAGGAAGCACATTATCGTATTACTGCTGTGTACTATGATAGAGCACGTGTAGTTGTGTAGCAGGTGTGACTAGTAAGCCCTTGTGGCAATGAGGTATGTGTGAAACAGTGATGATACAAATGTGTGTGAGACAGTGGAGATACAGATGTGTGTCTGACAGTGGTGATGCAGATGTGTGTGAGACAGTGGTGATACAGGTGTGTGTGTGAGACAGTGGAGATACAGATGTGTGTATGACAGTGGTGATACAGATGTGTGTGAGACAGTGGTGATACAGGTATGTGTGTGAGACAATGGTGAGACAGGTGTGTGTGTGTGTGTGTGTGTACACTCAGCAAGTAAAAGGGCGTAAAGCACTGTGGCAATAGACCTTGAACAAGACTTTGTCTTACCCAAACCACTTTTTAGTGGTGGCCATTAGAGGCTTCTAGCCTACTGGATAAAAAATAAACAAAATTAATTGAAAACGTCACAGAGGAAACTATCAAACAAGATATCTGATTCTATTGTCCATTTTTTTTAGCGTCTAGTTACTTCTTTCTAGTTAACAAAGCTTCCAAAGGCTTACATTTAGTTTAATACTTTCGATTTTGATTTTGATAACCAGATGTAGGGCATAGGGCTGTCATACAGGACACCGGACCCGCTGCCTTAGAATTTGACATTGATGTAAGCTTCCTAAGGCTTACATTTAGCTTAGTACTTTAGATTTTGATTTTGATAACCAGGTGTAGAACACAGGGTTGTCATATAGGACACCGGACCCACTGCCTTAGAATTTGACATTGACGTAAGCTTCCTTAGGCTTACATTTACTTTAATACTTTAGATTTTGATTTTGATAACCAGGTGTAGAGCACAGGGTAGTCATATAGGACACCCAGACCCACTGCCTTAGAATTTGACATAGATGTCCACTAGGTAATATTTTCCTTTTTCTTTTATTCTAACAATCATCCAATAATTGATTCAGGTCCTCCCTCCCTCCCTCCCTCCCTCTCTCCTTTGTCTCGGTACCAGACTATTAGCACACCTCCAGAACGAAAAAAAGCCGGGCCTATAGCTCACGAGCAAGTTGTGTGCGAGATCTATGTATTTCTCAGGAGCTTAATGTTCTCACTCACCTTCTGAGCAGCTGCTGTCTTTCCTCACGACTAACCTCGACTCCAGCAGAGATTTGAGAGAGGCCGTATTACTTT
>JAUUDZ010441403.1:0-13118 GCA_032361705.1 Panulirus versicolor
TTCAAACTGTTATCCCAACTAACTTGTCTCTCAATCCTGCTGAACCTGATAACCTTGCTTTTATTCATATTTACTCTCAACTTTCTCCTTTCACACACACTCCCAAACTCAGTCACAAACTTCTGCAATTTCTCACTTGAATCAGCCACCAGTGCTGTATCATTGGCATTAAACAACTGACTCACTTCCCAGGCCCTCTCATCACCAACACTCTGCATGCTTGCCCCTGTATCCAAAACTCTAGCATTTACCTCCCTCAACTCCCCATCTATAAACAAATTAAACAAGCATTGTGGCTTCACACACTCTTGCTACAGACTGACCTTCACTGTGAACTAATCCCTCTCCTCTCTCCCTACTCATACATACACCTTACGCTCTTGATAAAAACTTATCGTTGCTTCTGGCAGCTTACATCCCACACCATACATTCTTAAGACCTTCCACAAAGCATTTCTATCAAACCTATCATATGCCTTCTCCAAATCCATAAATGCCAGAGACAGATCCATCTGTTTTTGTAAATATTTTTTGCACATATTCTTCAAAGCAAATACCTGATCCACACATCCTTTACTACTTCTGAAACTGCACTGCTCGTCCCAAGTCTGATGCTCTGTACATGCCTTCACCCTCTCAATCAATACCCTCTCATATAATTTTCCAGGTGTACACGACAAACTTATGCCTCTGTCATTTGAACATTCACCTATGCATGCATTCCTCCAATCCTCATGTACTTCAAAGTGACTCATACATACATTAGATATCCTTACCAACCAATCAACAACACAGTCACCCCCTTTCTTAATAAAGTCAACTGCAATACCATCCAATCCCACTGCCTTGCAGGATTTCATCTTCTGCAAAGCTATCACAACCTCTTCTCTGTTCATCAAACCATTCTCCCTGACCCTATCACTTCACATACCACCCCTACCCAAACACCCTTCTTCTAACACTATCATCAAACACATTTAACAATCCTTCAAAGTACTCACTCCATATCCACATTGTTCCATCACTACCTGTTATCACTTCCCCTTTTGCTCTGTTCGCTGATGTCCCCATTTTTTCTCTTGTCTTTTGCACATTATTTACCTCTTTCCAAAACATTTTTTTATTCTTTCTGAAGTTGAATGATACTCTCTCACCTCAACTCCCATTTGCCCTCTTTTTCTTAGATTTTCATGAGAGGGTAAGCCAGTGTTGGACAATAGAAAAGGCTTGGTGTATTATTTTGTACCTGGACTGTCAGAAAGCATTTAACACCATACTACATGGGAGGCTAATTAAGAAGCTGGATAACCAGGCCGGGAATGTGAGGGGGGTGGGAGACTCCTTTGATGGATAGACGATAGAAGTGGAAGGAAACAAGGGATGCATGTCTGAGGAGTTTTATCAAAATGAGTTGAGGTCACCAACAGAATGCTGCAGAGTTCTATTCTGGAACCATTACTCTTCTTGTTGTATGTGAATGACTTGCCAGAAGTTATGGACTTTGTATGTTTGCAGGTCATGATGGAAGTGAAAAGCATTTAGAACTGCATCATAACAAGGGAACCTTGACAGATTCCAAAGTTGGTCTGATACTATTTAATGAAGCTCAACCTATGTAAATATAAGGTAGTGAGGATGGGTCATGGCAAAAAAAAAGGCCTCAGAATGAATATCTTCCAACTGGTATTAAGTTGCAAGAATCTGAGTGTGAGAGGGACTTGGTTACTACTGACATCATCCTTCACCTGTTGCAAGAGTCCCACCTTAAGAGAATAGTAAATGAGACCAACTGTTTGCCAGCAAATATATAAGAACTACATTCTTGGTTGTGGATAAGAAAATATTCTGCACACTGTTCACATCATACATAAGGCCAAAACAAGAACGTGCCTCTTAGGTTTGGCCACCACATGTAAAGGAACACAAAGATCTAACAGAGAAGGTTCAGAAGAGAGGAACAAAGGTGGTACCAATATTAAGAGAGCTGAATTACAAGGAAATATTAGAAGCCTTAGATATTTGCCTACCATGGAAGAGAGAAGGTTGAGGGGTGGCAGGATCACATCCTTTAGGTTTTTGAATCAGACTGATGATGTAGACAGGAAACGTTGTTTTTGAGATGTAAGAACAGGACAAGAAGAGGACATAACATGAAATTAAGCAAGAAACTTTGTTAGGAAAATGTAAAGTTGGATGATGTAAAGAATGTTCAAGAGATGGGGCCCCGCAAGTGTAAAACTCTTCACATATGATACAGATAGGTAATTACATCCACCCTCTTCCTTTCTTTTGCGTTTAATGCCCAAGATGCAGCCATACAACACTGTCTTGACCATTGTAGCTGTAGACCTTGACCTTGCTGACTGACCTCTCCTTTCATTTGCTCCTTTATGTGCCAAGACTGTAGCCCCTCCTCCATCCTGAGGCTCTTCAGCTCCCTGATTCCATCTCCTGCCATGTCCACTCCTAAGTACAGAGTGCACTTTACTGCCCTCAGGTTTTCCAACTTGAACTTCTTTCAAACAAACAATCCATGCTGTACCTCATTACCTTACTTTTGTTTACATTTAACTCAGCTTTTGCCCCTTTCACACATTCACAGATTCTTTTACTAACTTCTGAAGTATCTTTGTGGGGTATACATCAAGAGCCATATCACTTTTCACACATTTCCCATTTCCTAACAAACTACTGAAGCATCTTTGTAGAATTTGTGACCAGAGCCATGTCATTTAATGATATTCGTGATCTCAATATTTTCATTCCATCCACTGCCATGTCCAATCCTAAGTACCCAGTGCACTCTACTGCCTTCAGGGTTTCCCATGTAAAACTTCACTCAACAAAGTGTCCCTGCTGTACCTCATAATCTTAATTTTGTTAACGTTTAACTCAGCTTTTGCCCTTTGCACATATTCAGTGATTCTTTAGCCAACTTCTGGAACATCTTGATGGAGTCTGCAACCAGTGCCATGTTTTTAATTCAGTTTACTCCTTTTTCAGGCTATCATCATCTGTACACTCCAGCTGCCTTAGGACTCAATCATTTTGTATCCTCAAGAGAAAGAACTGCCATTCAGTTCACAAATAAGAAAGACCGGTTTTTAGAACATATGATGCAAATATTGGTCTCAAAAAACAATTGTATGATTTTCACTGAGGATTTGAAGAATATAGTGCATCTTGCTGAAGCCAATGACAGAGACCTTTCTTTAGTTTTAGAAATGGCAAAAAGGTAAGAATTACAGTATGAACAAAAAAGGAAAGAATGTAGGTATTTTTAGTCCCCAACCATTTGACCACAAAATTCGCTATTTTTATGTGTGTGTTTAGGGGGATCCATCCACTTACATACAGTTGATTTGCTATAAATGTCAATTGGATTCTTTAAAATGAAAATGAAAATATGGATCAGTATCTTATGGTAGTCTTGGTTAAGAATAGTTTTTACTTACCTTGCATTCAGCTGTAACATCCTCAGCAATTTTGTAACTTAAATCCTTCCACATCATCATTAGACATAACACAAAGCGTCAACATCCATGTGCATCATTACAAGATACTCAGGTGTATGCTTGTATGATTTAGTGATTATGAATCACACTTCAGTCCCATTTATCCGTTTCATTTATTGCTATTGGAAAAGTTCAGGTGAATTAAAGTTTGCCATTGTAACAACATAAAAGAAATGTCACTTCTTGGAAATTATGGTCCTATTAGTTTAGTGTCTGTACTTGGAAAACTTATGGAAACTATCATTCAAGATAGAATTGTAAACCATTTAGAGGACCACTGCTTAATAAACAATTCACAGCATGGTTTTCAACAAAATCTCTTCATATCTGACAAATCTGCTTGATGTCTTTTATGGTATAATCAGTATGTATGACAAAAGGAAAGCAGTTGATGTTATTTATCTGTATTTTCAAAATGCTTTTGACAGTGTTTTGCATCAAAGGCAACTAGCAAAAATAGTCACCATTAATGGGGTTATACTTCTAAGGATAGGAAATTGGTTGACTGACTGTAAACAAAGTTGTGATTTATGGTCAAATATAAAGATTTGTTGATAATACAAAGCTGGGAAATAGATGTACAAATGAACTTGAACAAGAGTAGCTTCAAACTGACATAGACAAACTCTTGAACTGGGCTTATAAGTGGCAAAATTTTTATATAAACAAGTGCAGAGTTTTACATGTTGGTAGTAAAAACAAAAAGACAAGCTACAGATATGAATTCCGTTGCACTGTGAAAGGTGAATGAGGAAAAAAGACTTGGGTGTAATAATCTCTGGTGACCTAAAACCAAGTAAATAATGCAAGGAAGAAGTGAAAAGAGTTAACAAAATTCTTGGATTTGAATTTAAAAGTAGGAGAAATCATCTGTACTCTTTACAGTTCATTGGATCATTTACATCTTCAGTATTGTGTTCAGTTTTGGTCACCCTACCAAAAAAATGACATAGGGAAAATGGAGAGAGTACAAGGTTGAGCTACTAAGATGATTTGTGGATTGAGAAACAAATCTTACGAGTTCAGATTAAATAATGTGAATCTATTAAGCTTAGAATAGAGAAGGCGAAAAGGTGATCTAATACAAGTATCCAAAATTATCAAAGGCTTTGATAACCTTCATCTGTCAAGTTACTTTAGACTTGATTTGTATAATTTTACAGATAATGGATACAGACGTATTGGCAAACATTTGACCTTGAATGAGGCAAAGTACTTTTTCTTCAACAGGATTGCTAATATATGGAACAAACTGCCAATTAGAGTTGCTGAAGGCAGTACGATAGATATCTATAAGAATAGACTTGATAAATACTTCACTTCAAGTCCACAACTTACATTTATTTGTACCTCTATAATCACAGGGTGATTTGCAGGTAATTCTCTTTGAATTATCTGTCTACATTCTAACTTTTACCACACTAATCCATGAGTTTCTGATATTTTCCACTATCAAAAACAGCCTCAAAAGTACCCAGTGTCTGTTGCAGTTTGGATTTTTTTGTTTCTTTGTATTTTATACATAGTTTCTAGCAACACTTTCCTCACGTTTTCAGAATATATAGATGAACCACATATAAAAGCCCTACCTGGGGATAGAGGAAAAAGAATACTACCCTCATGTCTTCAGTATGGCATAGAAGGGGACTTCAAGGGGCAAACACTTATGTACGACTATATCCCTTTTTCCCAAGATTTCTCCAGTTACATGATCTGACTGGGTGTATTACTATCCTTTTTTCACTTTTTGTATTATTTTTAGTCCTTCTTAATAATCTCCTTAGAAATTTACCCATACCTCACATTTTACCTTCTGAACTAATGCAGATATAAGATATTCTTGTGCTTAATCAGCATCTACTAACTTTTTGATATTTCCCTTCCATCTCATGCAAAAGTTATTACATAATGAAGGAATGATATTTGTATGGGGTGGAAGGGATATATTATGAAAAAAAGTTGATGTTGATGTACCATAGGAATATCTTTTATGTGCATTAGTCCAGCAGTAGGTAAAATGTGTGTTATGATTGAATTTTTAAGGGAGGTTAAGTGAGAGGATGAACAAAAAACAAAAAATGGGTGAAATAGGTATAGTAACATGCCTGGATTGAACCTTGTGTTTGGGGAAATTCTGGGATAGAATGGGATGAAGTCACATATAAGTGTTTGCCTCTTTTAGTTGCCTTCTAAGATTTGCTGGAGATACAAGGGTAGTATTTTTTCTCCCGTATTACCTTATCCCCAGGGTTAAGACTTTTGTACTACTTTATATACTTAGATGAAATATCAGGCATGTTCTTTTAAAAAAAGATTTAAAACTTATTGTCTGTAGATACCATTTTAAGGTAATACTACATCATCTCTTGTAGGTTCAATCAGCAGCATCAGGGTGTACGATTTGGAGCATTTGTTTTTGGGCCAGTTGTTATGCGAATGTATTATCATCTAAACCAACCTGATGCTGCCTTAGCGGTAAGTGTATGACATTGTATTTGGACATTTCAAAGAAGGTACCCAGTACAATATTGTGCCCATACAGGCTTTTTAAATGCAAGCTTTGAAGAAAGGGGCAAGTATGCAGTCATGCAGTCTGTAGGGGATGAGAGGGCCTGAGAAGTGTCAGTTGTTGTTCGCCAGTGATACACCACTGATGGCTGATTCGAGTGAGAAACTGCAGAAGTTAGTGACTGACTTTGGAAGAGTTTGTGAAAGAAGAAAGTTGAAAATGAATATGAATAAAAGCAAGGTTATTCGGTTCAGTAAGGTTGAAGGACAAGTTAGTTGGGATGTAAGTTTGAATGGAGAAAAATTGGAGGAAGTGAAGTGTTTTAGTTATCTGGGGAACCAAGGAAGTGGAAGTGTCATAAAGTGGAGGAGGGGGTGAAGGTTCTGGGAGCAATTAAGATTGTGTGGAAAGAGAGAATGTTATCTTGTTGAGCAAAAATGGATACAAGTAGTGAGATATGGGAATAAAAAAGGCCGTGCATGATGGACGGAAGAGATTAGCAATGATGTGGAAGAGAAGAAGAAAGGTATGTGGTAGGTTGCTCAATAGGAATGTACCAGTGGAAGCTCAGCAAAGGAAGAGGGAAGAATACATGATATGTAAGTGGAATGTTAGGAAGCTGATAGAGGAAAGCAAAGGAAGAATAGATGAAGATTTTGGAAGGAAGTTAGATGGAAAGTTTTGGGACAATAAGAAACTATAATGGAAGGTGAAAATGGAAAGAGGTGGATATGAGAGTGGAAATGTTGATGCTAAGATGCTAAGGTTGTATGTAGCAGTAATACAGGAATAGGTCTGTTAAGTTTACCAGGAAAAGTGTATACAAGACTATTGATTGCCAAAGTCATGGAAGTGATTGTATGCAGAATAAGTGAAGAGCAATGAGGTTTTAGGGAAGGTAGGGGATGTGTTGATTTGATTTTTGTAGTTAAGATGACCGTGGAAAAGTATTTAGCAAAAAGTAAGAAGTTGTATGCATCTTTCATGGATCTTGAGAAAGCATTTGACAGAGTTGAGTGGAATGCTTTATGGGATGTTTTAAGGATATATGGTGTAGTGGGACAACTGTAAGATGTTGTGAAAGCCTTCTATTGAGGAGCAAATGCATGTATAAAAGTGGATGGACAGCTGAGCGAAAGTTTTGGGATACATGTGGGTATGAGGCAGAGCTGTGATGTCACTGTGGCTTATAAACTATAAATGGATAGAGCGATAAGAGAGATGAAAGCAAAATTAGGGAACGGGTGCAGAGATGGAATGTGGCAGTGATATATGGTGGCTAGTGGTAAGCCTGTTAGCATATGATACTAAGTTATTTGCTGAGAGTGAAGAGGAGTTGCAGAAGGTCGTAAGTGTGTTTCATGATGTGTGTAAGCATAGGTGATTGAAGATAAGTGCAAGTAAAAGTAAAGTAATGGTGTTTGAAAGGAAACAGACTGAAATTATAGATTTTGCAAGACCATATAGTGTGAAACAGACTGAAATTACAGATTTTGTAAGACCATATAGAGTGAAAGAAGAAAGTTTACTGAATTATGCTTTGGATATGGGGGAAAATTGAGAGAAATTAAGTATCTAGGAGTTGTCTTAGGTAGTTGTAGATATGGAAGGAGAGATAAGGGAAAGAGCAGTACAGAGTAGTAGAGTCATTGGGTTCCTTAATAGAGTAATGATGGGTGGAGGTGTAAGTATGGAAGTTAAGAGAGGATTAAGGGACAAAATAGTCCTCCCAACTGTGACATATGCAGCGGAGACATGGAATGAGTCACAGAGGTCAGGAATCCAGGCTGTGGAAATGAGCTATTTGAGAAGAACATGTGGTATGTCTGGATTGAATGAAGAAAGAAATGAGAGGGTGTTTGAAAGATGTGTTATGACAGGGAATGCAATGGGAGTGAACTGTGAGAGTGGTAGAATGGGTGAACTGTAATACTTTGAGGTGGTTTGTACATGTGGAAAGAATGCAAGACTGGGAGTCTACAAGGAGTGTGTATGGGGAGATAGGGTGGACGAATACTGGAGGGAGAGAAATATTGGATTAATGCATGGAATGGTGTACACAAGGAAGGCATATAAGAACAGGGATAAGTGGAGACTCTTTTGCACCCCTTAATGGGTGTTCTCAGAGGGAATGTGCATCAGAGATATAGATAGCAAAAATGAAGAGGACTTCCAGTTTCTTGGAGGCATAATTATCCATTTCCATAATGTGGGGTCTCCAAGAAAGAGTAGATGTTACAGTAATACCAAGTATGTTCATTGAGTCAGGAGGTGGAAAGACAGAACTGTCAAAAGAGAAAGGAAAGTTTTTTTTGAAAAGAATTTTCAATAAAGAGATGGGTAGAAACTGGGTTTTGGAGGCATTAAACTTAACCAGATTTTGTCTTCCACAGTGAGATATCCTGTCTAAGTTTGAGTTTATTGAGTGGGTTGTGCTGAGATGTGATGCAGATCGAGTTTGAGAAGGAGCAGACTTGAAGGATGTAAAGGAATGCAGTTTTGAGTCTTCAGTGTATGAGTGCATTTGGTTATTTGTGGAAAAGAGGAAATTGTTGATGAAAAGGAGAAATGATTTAGGGAACGGGACAGAACCTTGAGGGATATTGCTGTTGATGAAAATGGAGGGCAGGCTGATCCATTGACAACCATGGACATAGATTGGCTAGAAAGAAAGCTAGATATGAGGGAGCAGAGTGAGGTAGGGAAGCCAGAAAAGGGGAGCCTTGAGATGAGACTCTTATGCCACACCCTGTCAAAAGCTATAGATATGTCAAGGGCAAGGGCACTCACATAGGATTCAACGAAAATTAAATATTTCAGGAATGATGACCAGACATTAGTTAGATGGGAAAGGATATCACCAGTGGATCTCGTCTTACTGGTGATTGGTTAGAAGACTGTGAGATTGAAGATGTCTAAGAATATAAGAGTTGAGGAGGGATTCAAAAACTTTGGAAATGGTAGATGTCAAAGAGGAGAGTTAGAATGGTTGCCATTTTGTGGTTGTAACAATAATTTTATTGTCAATAGAAAAGAATGCTAAGTAACCAGCCAATCATATGAGTGACTTTCAGTGTAGCTGTAGGAAAATTATTTAGAATCACATTCCAACTGCTAAAGGTCACCTTGTGAGGATCACAGTTTTCATACACATTACTGAAATGCTAATTCACCAATAAATCTTAATTGTGACATATTAAATGGGTAAGTGTACGTCAACATAAATGAAGGAAGGTGACCTGTACTATTGTGAGTAAGGAAACATGTTTCTGTTTGCATTCCATAAAGTGTTCCTGCTAGTTGTATACAGCTGTGATATATTTTCCTTTGCCATCTTCATGAAGTACATGAGGAACAGAAGAATGTAAATACCTTTGATTATTTTACCATTGATGGAAAATGATACTGGGTATTTTATATGCAAGTAGAGAATGTGAATTTTTTTCCTTTTTCTCTCTTGACAATTGTTGTGTACCCATATTCTTATCCTTTCACAACAAAATGCAGGGTGTCCCAGACTTACAGTTGGGTTACATTCCTAATCGTGTTTGTAAGTTGAATTATTAGTAAGTTGGAAAACATAAAGAAATACATACAAATAGAGTAAGCACCTATACCTGACTGTATAGATATTAGCTGTTGTATTCCAAAGTAGGTATAGTTAATTGAACATCACATTAAGGAACACTTGAAAAAAGATGCAGTTGTATGGTTCTTAAGTATGAATAATTGATTGCATATTGGACTAGGAATTACATAGTATTTAGGAACTCCTTCATAAGTATGGGTGTTCATAAGCTGATCATTCTTAAGTCAAGGACCCCTTGTATAGGTAAATAATGATATTTTAAGAATTTTTGAGTTATTTATATATTTATAATGACAGCAAAGCAAAGTAATTCATCTTCCACATCCTCAGCCTTGATAAGTTTAGTTCTGTATCCCTGTTGAAGCACATCTAGTGTTTACACAACACCCCTATAGAAGCACATCTAATGTTTGCACAACATTATGCCTTTTGTAAATGAGATTTGTAATACAAAGTAAATTTATGCATATCTGTATGATATTCAGTTTTTGTAGACATATATCATGATCATATATTGTGTGGTTTAATGATTTAGAGTAAAGTAGTTCTCATTTATAAGGCATTTAAAAATCCTGAATGTGAAATTGGTGTTTTTACAAGTCAACTATTAGTAGATGCATTGATTGTATATGATTTATTCAGTGCTTTAGGAAGATGAAACTAATATTATTTAACCATGACATCATTATAAAAGGTGTTTTGACTGAAGAACCTTACAGTACCATATCTTGAAATATGGGTACTTCTTTGCAGTATTTAAAGCTTGCATTTCATAAATGGTGATGATGAGTGGGTGGAATATGATTCTAAATTATTACCCCTTTGGTTGTGGGATAGAAATCTAACACTTTCTAGCTTGGACATTATTATGAAAGGCATTATGACTTAAAATCCTCAAATATTGTATCTGAATACTGGTATTTTATTACAATATTTGGATATAAACCTAAGATTTCTTAAATGACAACCATGAGCAGATGGACAATGAATCCAAATGATTTTCCATCTTTGTGGGGTATAAACCTAATTTTGATTAGTTTGGGCATTGTTATGAAAGGAATCATTACTGAAAAACTTTACAATAGTTTTGTATATTTCATAATCAGTGGAAAATGATGGTGTAAATAAACCAAAACTTTGATACCTTTGGCAAGCAGATCAGTAGACTTTGATGACCATACTAATTTAGTGTTTATTGTTGTATGCATCATTTTCTTTCTTTAGGTAGTAACCACATAATCTATTTTTCAGGCATTACAGACCAAGGAGTTGGAAGGTTTTTTTGATCAAATGATATCGCATCAGCTTGTAATGGACCTCTTGTATAACAGTGAGAGATATCAGGATGTCCTGGATGTGTTTGAGTTACTACAAGAAAAGAGAATAGCTGGTATTAGGTATCCAAAGCCTTGCTTGACTATTGCTGTAGCTACTTGTTTGAAAATTGTGAGTATTTTTTGAAATGTACAATGCAATTCTAGTTTGTTTTAGGTTTAGGATTAACTTGTTTATTAACAGTTAGCCACCTATATCCATGGATATGTAAATGAATGACATTTCATAATGTGAACATCATGAGTGTGTGGTATTTTATTTTATACTGTGAAGTCAGTGGATTTCTTTAGGAACTGTATCATGTGATACCAGATGATATTACATCAGCTTGTAATGGACCTGTTGTATAACAGTGAGAGATATCAGGATGTCCTAGGTGTGTTTGAGTTACTGTAAGAAAAGAGAATAACTGTTTTAAAGTATCCCAAGCCTTACCTCACCATTGCTGTGGCTACTTTTTTGAAAAGTGCAAGTATTTTTTTATATACAGTGCCGTTCTAGTCTCTCTTATTTCTAGAGGCTACCATTTTATTAATAGTTGACCTTCTATACACAGGGACAATAGAACTTCAAGAATATGTACTATAAGTGACCTTTCATTAAATGAAAACCATTTTGAGCGTGATATTTTCTTGTGCATTACATGTGGAATACGTGGATTTCTTTAGAGATTGCATCATGTGTAAAGCAATCCATTTTCTTGGATTCATGAGTCATTATTTAGGCATATTAATTATATAAGTTCATGGAACATACAAAAATATCATCCATGGGGATGGAGAGAGGGAAAGGAGAATTTCTATAACGAAATTAGTATCAAAGGAGGAAATAAAAGCTTCCTGCTTTAGTGACGTAGCATCAGAAGCAATTGAACAGTGGTCTTACTTGCACATGTCCAATCTATCACTGTTGTGCATAATACACAAAAGATATTGACAGCACATCACCTTTCCATATACTATATAGAAGCAATTCGTTCTATCCAGTGCACATCTCTTACTCTCCTGAGTGTTCAGGCCCCCTGTATCACAAAGCCTCCATCATACCATCTTTTCTTCTCCCTCCAGATCACCTCCTTCCCCTTGTCCCCTTCATTTGTAACACCTATATCATCTTCGTCTTTCTTCACTCATCCTTTCCATATGCACACATCATTTCAGCATATCTTGGTTGGCCCTCTCAGTCAGACTGATCATGCTACCTTACCTCTCTGACACAGTCCCTATGTGATCAATCCATTTCACATATAAGGCCCACAGACCTTTCCATGATTTATCCCAGATGCTTCACATGCTCTGGTTCAGTCCATTGACAGCACATCAACCCCAGTATAACACATCTTTCCAATTCACTCTGGTCCTTGCATGCCTCTCACCCTCCTCTATGTTCAGTCCCTGATCGCTCAAAAATCTTTTTCCCCCATCCGTCCCCCAACAAACACAGCTGTCATAAAACATACAGACGTTGTGATGACTGGACAATGTCCCAGACAACCTCTGGTTCGACATATTTCCGTCTAAAACTACACTCCCCAGACGTGCATGAGTTACTCATTGTCGTTTGTATTATGAACAACGCCCATCGCTACAGCATTACAACACTCGATTCAACATATTACAAGACACCTCATGGTCAAATTCCACGCTGAAGACACTGAGAACATACTCTAAACTGGTCTGGATCCACTTTACAAGGACATGCATGCGACATCATGACATGCCTTGTTCTATATAGTCCCACCCGGTGTATATGGCCAGCTTTCTCAGAGGAGCAGGAGCCCTGTAGAAAGGAATCCTGAGGCAAAGACGTATAAAGAATCATCCACGCAAGGCTGTGAGGTACAGAGAGAGCTTCCACTAAGATCATTACTTCTACTACAACAACAACTACATCAACTGCACAGATTTTAACATTGTCCGGCATCACTGCAACCGCTACTTCTGGTACTACTACAAGTAGTCTTAAGGATACGTTGGAAAAAATACTTCAATCTTCCAAGTAGATGATGAAGATGCGATAAGGAGTCGCAAAGTAAAGAGAAACCTGTTAACCCAAACTTTTTCAGGTAAGGAACTCAGACTGGAATTAGAATCCTGGAATCAAACAATGAGACAATTATTCTGAAACCTCGAAAGTCAGTATCTACATCAAGGTTTACTGCTATTTAACT
>JAUUDZ010441414.1:0-13117 GCA_032361705.1 Panulirus versicolor
CTCCTGCAAGAGGTTACACTGCGAGGGAAAAGTCTTTGGCGAGGCTGCATCATTAGGAGTGTACAGTCTCGTCACAGAGTTCCTCTTTCCAGAGGAGTCTGCCTTTTCCTGCTGCTTCAAGTAGCGCAGTCTTGGACTGTAGAAGCCTGTAGATAGCTCCTGGGTAATACCAGGACTTTCATAGTAATTTGTCTTGGGGTAGTTATGAATGAAATAACATTCTTCTGGCTCGACAGGCAGAGAATACTCCGTGAAATGCTATCTCTGAAATCCATAGGTGCCATATGCACAACGACAGGACGCTTTAAACATCAGGGGCTCAAGACTCTTTGTCACACATTGTCTCTCAGCCTAGCCAGGCTGTGTGGGCTGTGGCTTCTAACAGCTTGGTCGACCAACGATCCAACTCGGAAGTGCTTGGGCTCAGCCTGGGCTGTAGGGGTAGAAGACCCCCGAAGACTTCACCTGGTGTTGGTTCACTTTCCCTCGTCAATAAGTATTACTTTGGTTTTTGCTTCCGAGAGCTGGCTGCTTGTGTGCCCCCCACTTATAGCTAGACCACGCAGTACTCGGCAGGCTGCTGTGTCACATGATTACTGGGTGGCCATTGGCAACGTGAGGGTGGTCTGTTTTGATGATTGTTTCTTTCCCTACACCTCAAAGCTTTGGAACCCTCTACTTTCTCTGTCTTTCCCAATAACTATGACCTGGCACATTTTTAAAGGGGTTTTTCACTCCCTCCAAAGTTCTTAAATACTTTTCCCTTGTGTCTTCTTTTTCACTTTCATAATAATTTACATATTTCAGTTAAGGCCGGGCCTTGATGTGGACTTTCGTCTTTGACTGGACCCTCCCACTTAGAGAGAGAGAGAGAGAGAGAGAGAGAGAGAGAGAGAGAGAGAAGGGGGGGGGGGCGGAGGAAGTTATGTGAATTGGCCATTGTTGGCACGCCTTCCTCCCCTCGATGACTGGTTTTTCGCTTCCAGGAAGAGGTTCTTATCTCCAAGTGTGAGCTGGTGAATGTCTTTTAAAAACAGATAACAGAGGTAAATGAATTGAGCCAAACATAGTAGGGGCTAAAGGAATGCTAGTCAGGATTGACTGCGTATGACAGTCGCTAGTATTTTTCAAATAATGTTGAACTGTTTGTTTTAAGTTTGCAAAGGAAAACCTCAAGATGCAGAGCAACTAGACTTTATAGAATAAACAGAAAAATAAGGAAACGTAACTTGAACCTCTACAAAACCCGTTCCTAAAGTTTCTTGGGGGGACTTCAGCCTACCACAATTAAGGAGCAAGGAATCAAAAATGCAAAAGAAAAATCCAAACAGAAGCAGTACGCATGAAGAAGTGTACAGATCGTGTGTTAACTTCTCCCTCAGTCTACAAGTAACGGAACCAACCAAAGAATGTAACACACTAGATATAATCCTCACACAAATGATGTAGATTGACGCATGAAAAAAAGATCAGTATTGATCGGTGTTGCTTGAGACAAAAATCACCTAAATTGTACATGAACCGACTAACTTCCAAACATGAATTCCCGCGTTACAAATCGCAGATTTCACCACCTCGCCATGTGATTGCGAGGTGTTCATTGAGAACATGCCCTTAGACCAGACTCGGGGAACTCTTCTTTTTAAAGACACTCAGAATACCTCTCTCACGAACACAAATTATCCTCAGGACAAAAATTCTGGATTTTGGCATCATCCCAGAGAGTTTAAAAGTGACTCGCACTTCTCCCCTCCTCTCAAGAGGAAGCAAAGCAGTCCCAAACACCTACCGACCAGTAGAACTTCCCTCGCACATTAAGGTTTAGATTGACTGACTTATGGAATCAAATAAGCGACATAACTGAGAACATGGTTTGAGGGTGGCGAGATTTTTGTCTGGGCGCTTTAACATGTAGAGGCGCTGGAGAACAAACTGCTCGTATGGTATAGACAAACTCATTAAAGCATTTGATAAGAGTGATCATGATATCATAGCACATAAAATGTATTAGACAGAAATAACTTGTTAAAAATGACTATAGCTACCATATACAACTTGCTTTACAAGCAGATCACAGCATGTTGTATATCTGGCTGTTTCAAGTGTTTATCCAGTAAGATGCGCACTCCCATTCTCTTTCTCATTGTTTGACACGTGACACACTTCATATCATCCGTTGCATATGATAGTTGAGTGATTCTGAAACTCACGTTAGTGGAAGACACTGAGAAGCTGCAGGCGGACATAAAGTCTTCCACTCGATCACCGGAAAGATGCATTTCAGTGGGGATAAGTTCCTCCTCCTCCCCTCGTATGGGGTAACTGAAGAAATCAAGAGCATTGCAGACTACTGGACGACACAGACACAGCCATATCACGATTGGAGAGTGTGAAGGATGAAGTGTTCGTGGATGATCTTACATTGAACCAACCAAAGAAGGCAGCAGTTGCCCCCTTACAAAGATGGAAGTTGGTTGGATGTATCTTGCGGAGTGTCACGACGAGGGGGAAGTAATGAGGACGCTTTTCAAGGCGTTAACACTGTCCCAGATGGAATACGGCTGTGTACTCTGTTACCCCGCTACGAGGCGGGTTAAATTGCAGAACCAGAAAATGTTCTGAGACCTTCCACGTCCCGTATTGAGGCTGCGAGGGAACTGAGCAACTGAGAACGACTAAAAGCACTGAAGCCAGTACTCTCTGGAGCACAGACGGGAGAGGGCACGGTCCCCATCATGACGCAGTAGGCAGGAGAGACTGAAATGTTACCCGTCAGAATGATATTTCCACCAACATCCGGAGCCCAAGATTATTCAACATATTTGTTATGTTGTTAGGTGATTATATCGACATTTTGGCAATATTACGATGGTTGTGGTATTCTTATGGTAACCATTATGTCGTGATGGAACCATCAACACACTATGTGCTGTACAGTGGAGAATGCTCAGGATAAATATTTGGACAGTGTACCTGACCAGCCAGGTGGTCACGTTTGGGCCTCGGGTCCGCGGCTTTCAACAGCTTGATCGACCAACGAGCCAACGTATCAGTTTGGAATCTGCCGTTGCTGTGGGGGTAGAAAACCTTCGAGGACTGCCCCCGGTACACAGCAGGTACCTGTACCCATCTTTATATTACTGCATCATAGGAGTGAGTGGGTGAGCGGCCCCTGTGCAGCTTCGCCATGGCGGACTCAGACGTGTGTGTTATTCTGGGGAACCCGCTACCTGCTCACCGTCAGTCCACCCTCCTCTAGTTTCCTTCATTTCGCTTCTCTCGTCTGTTTTCGTTCATGCATTTTCTTCTTTTTCGTCTTCTCTCACCCTTCCATAGATATCTTCGTATGTACAGTATTTAGACAACCCGAGGTTCGTTTATGACGTTGGTTAATACTTTTTGTTTGAATTATTTTAGGTAAGTCCATGGGTTCGAATATCTCAGTCGACTGTAGAGAGGTAAACATCAATATGAATAATTGTATACATTGGAAACAGCTCTGTGTATGCCGGTATTACTCAAAGTAGTGGACAGGTTTCCCTCAGTAAAGAGATAGACGGGATGGTAAGTCGTCGGTGTGAACTGGTGTTCAGTTAGCCCGCAAGATGAACGGCCTCAGTGACTCCAAGCATTTGAGTTTACCATCACACACATTAGACTGAGAGCAGAGAGAGAGAGAGGATGGGGGAGACCAGTGAGTGTATACCTGTGCGTTCTGACCCTGGATCAACGTTTGGAAGATGTGTAGAAAGAAATTGAAAACTTCAGTATGACAGGCATTAAGGATCTTCTCAAGGAAGACCTTGAACCCGACTTTATTATCCTGAGAAGTGTAGCTGTTGTCATAGCCCCATTGTCTCAAGAAGCAAACAAACATATTAACATCTCATATCATTGTTGTTGATAGTCCACAAGATAATGCGAGTACGTGTTATAATGGAATGACTCGTACAAATCCACCTTTAGAGCCGCAACATCACGCGCTGCTCGAGTACCATGATGAAATAGTGAGGGGGAGGTTCATGCCGTTGCTGTTGCCACTCTGTGGACACCCTGGCTTGGATTTCTGTACTATCCCTATCCCATGACCGGCTCCAGGACCATAAGGTCTTGATTTGAGAAGTTTCTGTATGTTGGAGTGGCATCGTTGTGTTATAAGATCTAGAATAAAGTTAGTAATGACGTTGTCCTTGGAACATGACATTGTGTGGGCATACGCATGTTGTAGTGTTTTAATAATTATGATGTATATAATTAACACAAACAGACGACTTCGTATTAAAAGAAATTCTGTTCCACGTTTGAGGTTTTATTCATTGTAGCTCACGTGTGTTCCTTTCCTTAATGTTTCACTTTACTATAGTTAATATATCTCTGTCCGTGCTCCACAGAGACAGACCGGGAATGAAGACATCTGTATTGTATGAGCAGCAGGTCTTATTGCCATTCTCACACCCATGTATCATGTAGTTCTTAAGTACAGATACAGCACGAGGCTTCGTTGTTACGGTTGCCACCAGTCGTCCACCCTGTGTCGTCCATCCTTGCGCAAGTTACAAGGGGTAATGTCGCTCGGGGTCGTCGTATTGCTACCATACCGTAGCTCAGGTGACCTCTTCCTTGAAAGCTCCTCGTAAAGTTGGCGACCGATGAACCTCCTGCCTCTTGGTGAAGTTCCCGTGTTAGATCCCAACCCTCAGTTGCTATGGTACTGGTCACGTAGAGCTGACATGCGGTTACCTTCTCTTCCGGCTGTCAGCTTGTTAGAGGACACACACACACACACACACACACACACACCGCAGCAGAACACTTGCTTGGTGCCTGCCAACAGCTGGTGTTGTTCTTTTCTTCAAACTTGCTGCAGTGAAGTATGAAAGGTTTGTAAGTGTGCAGCCTTTGCTACATCAACCGCGTGGGCAGTTGGTGGTATTTCCCTCTGCCTATTCCCTACTCGTGTCATGAAGTGAGTAAGGATGTATGGGGAGCTGTTGGTATCTTGAGGTCTTAATGACCAATATATTGGTTTCCGGTGATTGGTTATATAGAGTTGTATGGCACCTTGTGTACATAACAGCATACAGGTGATGGCCCATTAATCCTTGTGTTCTGGGAGCCAAGTGTTGTGCCTCCACTAGGTATGAGAGGACATCTTGCCCAGAGTTGACGATGGTATTGGTCTTCCACATAAGCTGACGAAGGGTTGGTTGTGTTGGTGAGGCAGACCATCGGATCGTTCTTGGTGATGGTACGGGACCGAAACTGTTATGCTGACACATTCCTTACTGACGTGCTGTCTCCTTCAAGGAAGTAGAGACTACATACGAGTGTTGTTCATGACACCAGAATGTATGTGCTTTTAAGGCTTTATGTCTTGAAAATCATGTTTTTGTACCTGGCTTACCCTTCAAAAAGATTCTAGCATTTCTCAGCTATATGCAGTCATGTAAGTTGGCTTGAATATATCTGTTAGATTAACTTTCCAGTTGGGGGTATTTAAAGCAAAATTTGGCCCTTGAAATTATAAAGTCAACAGAAAAACACCATTTCTCTAATCTTTAGGACTAGGGACAATGAGGACAATGCATTTATATTGGTTGTTGAAAATTGACATGGCCATGTAAGACGTAAATGTGAGGCGCTCCCGTCCCCACAATGATCGAGGGGACACTAAAGAGGAAACAAAACGCTGCTGTACACAAAGACTGTCCAGTCTGTGACGAGTGTGGTCCTGCTGTCGTAGCATTACGTCATTTACAAACACCAACACCACCGCTGTGTCGCGTCCCCAACGATGAGGACGCTTCAGAGGGCGTCTCGTGGACAAACAGACAAAAAGACGTTCTCGCCTTGTTGATCAACCCACTCCACCCACAGAGCTGGGGCCCCTCATGTTTGTTGTTCTGTAACTTCCTCCGTTGGAATCCATCTTGTTGCCGTGCAGGTTTCATACCGCAGTATAATCCTCGCTGTGAACCACAGGATGTTCGCCTCCTTCGTGGTACGTGCACCAAAGTGGGGAGGAGTATCCAGTGGTCCATACTTTGAACGGGATTGCATCACTGCAGATAGTTGTTATAGCTTCATACATACGGTTCTTTCCACAGTTAGTTGGGTTGTATATCTTTACCGGGTTACTAGCCCACGACACATTGATTCATATCGTAAAGTATCTCTCTCATTTGGCCGTCATCCGTATTTTGTGTACCCTCTACTATTCGAGGTAGGCCAGTGGAGTTATTTGTAATTGTGTTTCCCATGAGATTTGGAGCGGGTGGTCTACGGTTATCAGTTTGTTGTAACAATTTTGCCTCCTTTACAGGGTGAACTGTGACGTGTTGGGGTCAGCAGTTCGTTTTCGTCTCCTTTGTACGGATAAATTTGTTGTTGTAGTCTAGATCACTTGTACTTCTTAGCTGATATTGAGGTGCTCAAGCAGGGGATCCCACTTTGTAGCTGATGTCTTACTGAACACACCTCGTCCTGTCCGCTGCTGTTAACACCAGTATTGCTGAATTCATCCCCTGGGTTGCGTGTGTTTTGTCTCGGCGGTTTAGCAGACACTCTTGTTTTGACGTCAGTCAAGTTGTGGTCTGAGTTAGGTGCATTTGAGATGACGAAGTAACAGATTAGGTCTACATTAATTGTGGAGATGTTTTATGTGTTATTTCTTGTGGCTGGTTAGGTTATTTAGTAACTGAAGGAAATGTTCTCGCACACTCTAACCTGTAGTTTCATTTTGCAGTTGTTCGTCCTTGTTACTTTCGGTAGGATTTTCCACTATGGTGTTGTTTGGCACCTGCTTCCATGTAGTATGTGATAGGATGAAAGTCCCTTTGGAAGGTTATATGTGGCTGGCACTGTTTCTCCTGAGGTCAAGGCGGTATTCTGTATTCCATATTTGTTCAGTAATTCTTGTCGTTTTGCAGCTCTTGGTTTATAGATTAATGAGACTGCTAGTTTTGGTTCGTACATTTGACTAGAAGCAAATTTCCTACTTCAGTTTAGGAGTTAAGGTCCATAGTTGTTGAAAATTATATTTTCCGTACTGTTCATCTCCTTGTTTTCTTCCATTTCTGTTACATTTATATATGTTGTAACTTGGCATTAGGTCTTCACTGTTCATGTGATTGTTGATGTGTGTTTCTGTCATTGCTGTACACACTGCATTTGACTGGGACAGCAAGCCACTTACAAGGGGGATTTTGTTTGTTTTGTACGACGTAGTGTGTGTGTGTTTGTGCTTGTGTTTGTGTGCTGGCCTACGCTGCAGTCCAGAGCCATGACGTCCTTGTTTAGAATATTGAAATATGATGGCGCGTGTTGCATATTAGCCTACTGCTGTTGCTGAGACGTTGACGTACGTACGGGTGTGGCTGGTGCCTGCCTCAACCCTCACCAAACAGGAACATGGCAACAGCTGTTACAGTCAGACACCTTTGTCACAAGGAATTTACTTGCTTCCCATTAATGTGGAATCTTGAATATACTCGCAGAGATGTTGCAGGTTTATATATGGTTGTACTGTACTGCCTGCGGTCAGTCATTGGCAACACTCCTACATGACGGGGAGATAGCGTAACCGGGGACAGGTATTGACAGTTTGTGTTGCAAATTACCCAAGAATGACAAGCTTACGATTTTGTGTATGTAATTGGTCAATGAAATTAACAAGAAAAGTAACGTGGCATAACATTAAATGACAGTGTAACCCTTGAGCACGGCGGTACGAACCTGGGTTCGCTCTTAAAGGTATTGACAGCTGTCTGGGGAACATAAGGTGGCTGAAGGTCTGTCATCTTTGTGAAGGATTTCTATAAACTTAGGTAAATGGTAGTTATGTAGAGTGCAGTCTTCCATTAGTTTATTCCTGTTAAGATAAGGGTAACATAAAAAAAAATAAGATGAATACCTTTGACTCGTGTGTAGTGTGACCAGCAGGAAGGGGTAAATACCTGTGTGACGTTTTTCCCAGTACCCCCGCCACAGCGGCCTCTTAGGGAAGCCAAATATGGCGCGTGGCTCACCAATTCTCCCCCTCCCAATGCTCAGGATCATGGCTGTTATACAGCCACCATCAGCCGAGCCGTCAGCCCCGGGCCAGACATTACTGTAGCTGAACGCCCCAGACTTGTTCACCCCGAGCCACCCCTCACTGGAGTAGGTATTAGTTGATGTGGGTGCTGGTCACCCCGGGCCATTCATTACTGTAGTCACTCACCGCAGACCAGTCCTCACTAGTGCAGCTGTTCACCCCGAGCTAGTTCTGATATAGCTAGTCACCCTGGACCAGTCCTCACTAGTGTAGCTAGTAACCCCGGGCAAGCCCTTATTAGTGTAGCTGCTCACCCTGGGCTAACTCGGGTCAGCCCCTACTGGTGTAGTTGGTCGCCCCGGGCCAACTCTCAGTCGTGTGCTAGCTGGTCACCCCCTCCCCAGGGGTGCCTGCTGCGCTATTATGACCAGGCTCAGCCGCCCCGCAAACCTATTTAAGTATAGCTAGACGGGTACAAGCTGCCTGCCCCTGCCACCCCTCACTCCCCGCCCCCATTGAGTGGCTGGTCATCCCTGAGTCATCCGTCCTGCGTGGCCCAAACCTTTCCTCCCCATCTGCAGCCAACCTGCCCTAGTCTACTGTACCTGTTTATCTGGTTAGGTGCGTTTTAGGTGTTTTCTTCCGTGGCACATCACCACCTGCTAATTCCTTAGTTCTGCTTCCCATCATTGTTGATTATCATGGTGTAACAACTATGAATCACTTGCATTTATTACATTAATAAACTTACTGATTATACAGGAATTGAGCTCTAAGATGGCCGAAAACTTTCAGTTTTGTTTCCGTACAAGGACGGCTCCTGGACAGTGTGTGGCTGACCACTGCAGCAGCTGTTCTGTACTATGAAGTGTAAGGACATATGATGAAGTGAGTACGTGAGGCATTGTAAAGTGTTAAGAAGGGCGTGTCTCGTCATAACCTGGTCTTGCGTTATTGAACAGTGCTTCAGAAGGGACTTTCCTCTTTGCAGTGAGATAACCTGTAGGAGGAGCTTGGGTCTCTTAAAGTTGGAAGTCATATATGGATAACACGTAGTTGTGTTTTTTAATATCATTATCTGCTTTTAGGTGGCTGTGGGGAGATTGGGGGTTGGTATCTCTTACGTAAATGATAGACTCCAGAGATGCGTCTACAATTTTGGTTCTCTTTGTAGTCGTTTATTCCCCACTTGCGCTGACCTTCAGAACTGGAGCTAATCACGTCTTTCCCAGCTGCTACGACCTGTTATTATAAGGCTAGCTTTCGCTTTCTGGAGCCAATCACGTACTATATAAATTTGTATCCTTTTTCCAAGTCTGTCGTCCATAGAGACGTATGTTCAGGCATAGAGTCTTTTATATAAGATGAATTATCCTTTCCACTTCAGAAGTGCTTTGATGATCCCCACGTCTCATCCCACTGCTTTTACTATAATACGAGAAATCCATCTTGTGTAATATTGAGGGAGTACGACCGTCTGTCTTCTGTCGACCTATGATACGTGAAGGTGGTGGTACTCCTGTTGCGAGTGTCCTCTCTCAATAACCTCATGCTGAATTTAACCTTTGTGCACAGTGTTACGACCCTCACACGTCTGATGGTCTGGCCTTAAGTTCAGGGTCAAGTCGTCATACCCCAGGCTTGTGACTTCGTGCTCAAGGGATGCAACACGTGTCCTTTGTGTTCCCTAAGTTGTAAGGTCGGCATATATTATCTCATTTCCAGATATTTCATCTTCACAGGGAATGATAGTGTAAATATCCGTGACTACCTATGGGTAAATGCTGTTACTCATTATTCATATCTTGGTTGAGTCAGGCAGTGAAAGAGCACATGTATGGCCAAGTTTGTGGTTGTGGGGCAAAAGAAGCAGCTGTGATGCCAGACTGAGCTGTGCAGGTGACGACGAGCCTCCAGTCTGACCGTAAGGCTTACGTAAGGTGAGACGTGCTGGTACCAGCTGAGGGAATTCTTGAATATTTTGTGCGTCTGACACGTAGTTGAGAACCAACCTGTAGTACGCTGGTTTTTACCCCCAACAACTTTCGCTTTTGCGTTCGCCCTCATAAGAAACCCAGACGTGTAACAAGCTCTTAATTAGGCTCACATTGTCCACTTGATTGCACAGCATCACTTTATGCGAAGGCAGGGGCTGTCTTGAGTATGGACGGCCCTAATGGTAACCGCTGGCATGTGTTGAGATGGGAATAAACGCGGTGATGGTAGTTAGCAGTGGATGTAACCCAGAAGCACAACCCTCTGACCTGTTGTAACGTGCCGCACTTGACGTGCAAGACGCATTGTTTCACGCCACATCAGACATAGATAAAACTCCTGGTGTCGGTGTTGCCCGCGTAACAAGTATAATATAGCGCCGTAATGACGATGCCTGCCTGGGTGATAGAGCGGTCATGGGACTAACGCAGTGGCTAGCAGTTGTCGGCAACTATGCTCCCCCCCCCCCCCTCACCCCCTGTGGGAGGGAGCTCGTCGCTCCAGCACTCGCCTGCCCGTGCTGCTCGCCACGTCTCACACACTGAAGCTTCTCAACCCTCCGTCTGTGTTGCCTCCTTCCTTCGCTTGGCCAAGCTGTATGCACCCATGCACGATCCTTGTGTTTTCTGGACCTCATTGTTTTGTTTCAAAATAGTCAAGAATGATGGGAGTCACAGGCTACGAAAAGTAATGCAAGTTACGAGAAGTTTTGCATTATTGATCTGGTTATAAAGCGGTTGTGGCGTCCGTAGATGCCAGATATGTGCGTGTAGCGGTTCGAACCATTACTTTTATCAGCAATCCTTTAGAGATAAATCTGTATAGCTCACATTTGGCAGTCAAACGATACACGAACTGCCAGTTTCAACAACTATTATTGTAATACCGGCACTTCGCCCTGTTGGAATAGAGGCTCCTTTTTTTTTTCTTGATAATAAACGTTTATAAGACGCTTGAAATGGGTATTGGTAGGTGGCTGGGATACATCACAGTGAGATTGTGACTCCCATCATATTGAGCCAGAGGTTAGGGTTGGCCAGGCAGCATAACCTCTCCACTATTCGTGGGTTGTCGTCTTTATGTACTACTTGTCATGGTTCCTCCAGTCCTGTGCATGCTCATGCTCCTCTAGTTTACTCTCTCTTTATGAGCAGTTGTGTATCTCACCCTCCACACAAAAACAAACACACACACATATGTGCGCGCGCATACATGCATTTGGCTTGAGCTCGAGGGATTTGTACACAGTAAATACCTAATGCTAACAGAGTACCAGAAATATAGGAATCACGGAGTCTGGTCTAAATCATGTTATGATAGAAGGGATAAAGTATTGGAGAAACTATAGTCAGTAATGTCAATGAAAACTAACATGGTTTTTCAAGAAAGAAATGTATTATTTACCTCTCTTGTAAAGGAAATTATTTAAAGTTTTCAGACTTTTATGCTCTGTTGTGTTGAATAACCATTAGTTCTGGCGCTTGACACACTAAATAATCAAACCGGGATGCATCTGTGAAATTGGGAAATGAATGTACAACTTTTTAACAACCGGACCACCGCACGTATTTTATAAACCAGAATATGTCCAGTGTTTGCACGATTTTTTCTCTCAGTTGCTAAGGAAATGTTCTCGCTTCGTTTTTTTTGTTTGTTTGTTTGTTTTATCCTATCTGATACTTGATGACGTAGATACGAATAAACAGTGTGTTGCGCTGAGGCACGCAAACCACGTTTTGAGTGGGAAAAGCTCCAACTCCTCCTGTATGGGAAAGGCGAAGAGATGAAATGCGATGCACATTACCGGACAGATACAGAGACTATTTACCTGTGACTGGCCACGGAGTTAAACCCAAGAGAACAACAGTCACCTCCTTCAGTGAGGCAGTTAGAATGGATCTTACGGTCCTCAAAACAAGAAGAATCAGTGTTGAGTCTACAAGGCGCTGATAGTCTCACCATCAGATATACTGCACTATACCAACATGACCGTTAGGGCGGGCGGTACTGCACAGGTCCTTCCTTGGCCCGCATGAATATTCATAAGAACCTCAGCTAATGTAAACGACTGACTTCATTTTGGCTCTACAGGTCTAGGGTTCAGACGGGAAAGGTGTAACTAGTGATGTACCGATGTCTCATTATCGGCCACCGGTATCGGTGGTTATTCGTTGATTCTACCTACACTTTGTACGAATATTGAATCATTTTATATTATGAATAAAACTATGATGTAATGGCTTTTATGAATGAACCATTGATCAGGGGGAACAAGGAAATGTTAGGCATGTATTTGAAAATACCATTTTTTATGCATGAAAATAATGAAACTTTTAATGTAGTACCGTTGATCTACTATGTTTACACACTATGATGTACAATGAAGTTCAGGAGAAAAGTAAACTTTTTTTCATATATTTTCTTTCATTTTGCTCGCTGTTTCTCATGGTAGCGATGTGGCGCCAAGAACAGAGGAAGAAAACGCCTCATTCCCTCACGTCCTTCCTCAAGTTGTCATATGTAATGCATGGAAACCAGAGTTCGTGGTCCACAACTAGGCCCCCCGCAGACCTTTACATTGTTTACTTATCGCCTGATTCAGTTCATTGATAGCGCATCGCCTCCAGCATACCAAAGTGCTCCAGTTAACTCCATCCCATGCACGCCTTTCACACACTACATATGCAGTCCCAGAACGCAGATTTTCTTTTTATACTCCATCCTTCCAGTTTCAATTTGGTATCCCCTTTCTCCTTGTCCACTCCACTTCTGACATACGTCCTCTTTGTCAGCCTCTCCCTGAACACATTCTCTCCATTTGTCGACACCATTTTAGCACACGCTCTTCAGTTCCCTTCACCATACTCTTCTTATTACCACACCTTTCTCTCATCGTACCATTACTTAGTCGATCAACTTTCCTGGCAGCACATAATGTCCTCACATGTTTCCAACATATCCACATTCCTCCGTACATCCTCGCATCCCCGTACATCGTTGGGACTGCTATACCTAAAACATACCCGTTCTCCTCCCCAATAACGACCTCTCCTTCCATACATTCTCCAGTACTCCCCGACCCTTGGT
>JAUUDZ010441425.1:0-13117 GCA_032361705.1 Panulirus versicolor
AAATCGAGTTTTACACTTTTGGCTGGATTAGTATTGACTTGAAGAGGAGGTATACATATATTACACAGCAATAATGCTGAATGTTGTTTGTCATCACCTCTATAAGTATATATTTAGATACTATCTCTTTTTTAAACTTTACTGCAGCAGTATAAAAGTTAATTTTTTTTCACTTGAAATGACAAAAGTTGATCTTTTTGTTTTCTGTACCTAACTGCATTTCCAACATTAATGAGTTGGCATGAAGAACAAAATAACAAAGGCCTAATTACATACACATCCAATCTTCATCTGCCATGCATAATGTATTAAAACCAAAGGCACCCATCAACAGGCAAGCCCCACAATCTACTCCATTGTTTACCATAAAAAAATTATATAATATTTGTATTCATATTTACAGCAATAAAGATTTCATTTTTTAGAATATGATTTATATCTTCATTGTAGGATTCTTGGGGTCTTTTATCATTTGTAAACTGGGCAATTATGATCTGCTGCTATCATTTGTAAATTGGACAACTTTGATCTGATGCTTTTAATTCATCTTCCTAGTTTGTGTTCATAGCCCATCTTTCTTAGCCGCCATAAGCATTTAATTTCAGACATTTTTTCAAAAGTATGTCAGCCATAATAGCTGTGACATTATATTTTGAGATTATATATATAGTAACACAAATCAGAGCATATAAGATGGATGTATATAAGTTTGTTGAGTATTACTGGAAAATTGTATAGGAGGGTATTGAGTGAGAGGGTGAAAGCATGTACAAAGCATCAGATTGGGGAGGACCAGTGTGGTTTCAGAAGTGGTAGAAGATGTGTGGATCAGGTGTTTGAAGAATGTGAGAAATATTTAGAAAAACATGGACTTTTATGTAGCGTTTATGGATCTGGAGAAGGCACATGATAGGGTTGATGATAGAGATGCTATGTTGAAGGTCTTAGGAGTATATGGTGTAGGAGGTAGGCTGCTAGAAGCAAAAAAATTTTTTATCGGGGATGTAAGGCATGTGTGCAAGTAGGAAGAGAGGAGAGTGATTGGTTCCCAGTGAAGGTCAGTCTGTGGCAGGGGTGTGATGTCCCCATGGTTGATAAATTTGTTTATGGATGGGGTGGTTAGGGAGGTAAATGCAAGAGTTTTGGAGAGAGAGGCAAGTATGCAGTATGTTGGGGATGAGAGAGCCTGGGAAGTGTCATTTGTTGTTTACCGATGATACAGCACTGTTGGTTGATTAGAGTGAGAAACTGCAGAGGTTGGTGACTGAGTTTGGAAAAGTGTGCAAAAGGAGAAAGTTGAGAGTAAATATGAATAAGAGTAAGGTTATTAGATTTAGCAGGGTTGAGGGACCAGCTAGTTGGGATGTAAGTTTGAATGGAGAAAAATTGGAGGAAGTGAAGTGTTTTAGATATCTGGGAGAGGACTTGGCAACAAAAGGAACCATGGAAGTGGAAGTGAGTCACAGGGTGGGGGAAGGGGCAAAGGTTCTGGGAGCAATGAAGAATGTGTGGAAAGAGAACATTATCTCAGAGAGCAAAAATGGATACGTTTGTTGGAATAATAGTTTCTACAATAATATATGGTTGCGATGCATTGGCTATAGATAGGGTTGTACAGAGGAGGGTGGATGTGTTGGAAATGAATTGTTTGAGGACAGTATGTGGTGTGAGGTGGTTTGATTAAGTAAAGAAAGTGTAAGAGTGATGTGTGGTAATAAAAAGTGTAGTTGAGAGGGCAAAAGAGGGTATATTGAAATGGTTTGACATATGGAGAGAATAAGTGAGAAAAGGTTGACATAGAGGACATATGTGTCAGAGGTGATGGGAACAAGGAAAAGCAGGAGACCAAACTGGAGGTGGAAGGATGGAGTGAAAAAGATTTTGAGCAATCAGGGCCTGAACGTACAGGAGGGTGAGGGGTGTGCAAGGAATTAAGTGAATTGGAATGATGTGGTATACCGGGTTGATGTGCTGTCAATGGACTGAACCAGAACATGTGAAACATCTGGGGTAAACCATGGAAAGGTCCGTGGGGCCTGGATGTAGATAGGGAGCGGTGGTTTCAGTGCATTACACGTGACAACTAGAGACTGAGTGTGAATGAATGTCACCTTTTTTTTTTTTTCTGTTTTCCTGGCTGCTATTTTGCTGAAGCAGGGGGTATCGATGCTGTTTCTTGTGGAGCAGGGTGGCGCTAGTAATGGATGAAGGCAAGAAAGTATGAATATGTACGAGTGGATATAGGTATATGTCTGTGTATGTATATGTTAATATGTATATGTATGTTTATGTATATAAATGTGTATAGGAGTGGATGGGGCATTCTTCATCTGTTTCCTGGTGCTACCTTACTGTCGTGGGAAATGACTGTCAAGTATAATAACCACATTGGTAGTACTTTGCACTGTTATTCTGCAGTGTAAGTATGTTTTGCTCCTTGGTCTGGCAAGATGTAATTGCCTTTTATTACTCCAGGGACTATCAAGCTGAAATAGAATTTCTTGGATCCCAATTCAATATTCAGCAAAATGGACAGTACCAGTGATAAAATTTCAAACAAAATACAACTATCTGTAGTGTAAAAAGAACTTTTTTCTCAGATTTTCAAAATAATGATTAAATGGTTTATTACAGTGGAGCTTCCTAGAAAAATATCGCTCAGGCCACAGAAGCTTTGTAAAACATATTCACATAATTATTGTACAAAAAGGTATCTTATTATATAAAAGAATACATTAAATCTTCATACTTTATATGCTTCTTACTTTTTATGATACTGGTTCCCCATTTCCCGCATTAGTGAGGAAGCACTAGGAACAGATGAAGGCAGGCCATGGATGCATTCATTCTCTGGCTGTTATGTGCAATGCACCATAACCACAGTCCCCTATCCACACCCAGTTTGATATCAGAGTATTTTTCCTAATACTTACTATTATTACAAACAGTCTCTGTTTTCTCTCTTCTCTCTTTTGGGCTGCAGGAGAGACAAGGCAGGCCACATGCAGGTTGTTTTGTAAATACCTCTGGTATAATTTTTTTTTATCCTTGTTTGACATTTCCTGCATTTGTGAGGTAGCATTCACTCGCATCCATTCTCTAGCTGTCATGTGTAATGCTCTGAAACCGCTGTCCCCCTATCCACAACCAGGCCTCATACACCTTTCTGTGGTTTTTCCCATGTTTCATATATCTTAGTTCAGTTCACTTACAGCATGTTGCTCTCTGTATACCACATCATTCCAGTTCTTTCTGTCCTGTGCACACCTTTCACCCTTCTCCATGTTCAGGCCCGACCCTTTAAGATGTTTTTCACTACAATCTTCCGTCTCCAGGTTGGTCTTCTCCTTCCCCTTTTCCCTTCCACTTCTGACACATATATCCTCTTAAGTCAACCTCTCTTCATTCATTCTCTCCGTATGTCCAAACAATTTCAGCACACCCTCTTCAGCTCTCTCAGCCACATTCTTCTTATTATCACACCTCTGTCTTACCCTTTCATTACTTAATCAAACTACCTCGTATCACATATTGTCCTCAAACATTTCACTTCCAAAACATCCACCCTTCTCTGCACATTCTCATCGACTACTGTACCTTTAAACATACCCATGCTTGACCTCCCAGGTATCAATCTCTTTCCACACATTTTTCAGTGCTCCTAGAACTTTTGCCTCCTCACCCACCCTATGGTTCCATTCGCTGCCATGCCCACTACTAAGTATAAAAAATGCTCTTTACCATGTCTCCTAAAAATGGGTTTAGGACTGACAGGAACTGACTAAAGCAATTAATTACATGTAATTTTTTTCATTATTGCCTCTCCTACTTCAGTGAGGTATGCTTGGGAACAAACAAACAAGTCACTAATATCATACCTCTAGTTGTCATGTAGAATGTATCTAAATCAGAAACCCATCCACTCCTAATACATTACTCCAATTTACCTTAACCACTTTATATTCCCTGGTTCAGCCCCACTGATAGCATACCATCCTCCATTATATTACTACACTTCAACTTGTTTTCAATTCATGCCTCTTGAGTGTTAAGTATACCCATGCGTCTCTCATTCCATTCTTGTTTTCAATTCATGCCTCTTGAGTGTTAAGTATACCCATGCGTCTCTCATTCCATTCTTCCATCTCTTTGATCTCCCCTTCCTCTTGTTTCTATTAGCAACAAAAAAAACACAGTTGGAAATATATCACACATTAATGACACCCCTAAATCATCAAAGAAAGTGTAACTGCATCATCATAGGAGGAACTGTTAGTTATTTCTCTTGTATAACTTTCTTTTTATTTATTCATTATACTTGATCGCTGTTTCCCACATCAGTGACGTAGTACCAGGAAACAGACGAAGAAAGAATCATCCTTTCATATACACACATGTACATACACATAAATATCAACATACATGCACATAAATGTTTATGGATGGGGTTGTTAGGGAGGTGAATACAAAAGTTTTGGAAAGAGGGGCAAGTATGCAGTCTGTTGTGGATGAGAGAGCATGGGAAGTGAGTCAGTTGTTGTTGCCTGATGATACAGCGCTGGTGGCTGATTCGTATGAGAAACTGCAGAAGCTGGTGACTGAGTTTGGTAAAGTGTGTGAAAGAAGGAAGCTGAGAATAAATGTGAATAAGAGCAAGGTCATTAGGTACACTAGGGTTGAGGGTCATGTTAATTGGGAGGTAAGTTTGAATGGAAAAAAACTGGAGGAAGTGAAGTGTTATATATATCTGGGAGTGGATTTGGCAACGGATGGAACCATGGAAGCGTAAGTGAATCATTGGGTGGGGGAGGGGACGAAAGTTCTGGGAGCCTTGAAGAATGTGTTGAAGTCGAGAACATTATCTCGGAAAGGAGAAATGGGTATGTTTGAAGGAATAGTGGTTCCAACAATGTTATATGGTTGGAAGGCGTGGGCTATAGATAGAGTTGTGCGGAGGAGGGTGGATGTGCTGGAAATGAGATGTTTGAGGACATGTGGTGTGAGGTGGTTTGATCGAGTAAGTAATGCAAGGGTAAGAGAGATATGTGGAAATAAAAAGAGTGTGGTTGAGAGAGCAGAAGAGGGTGTTTGAAATGGTTTGGACATATGGAGAGAATGAGTGAGGAAAGATTGAGAAAGAGGATATATATGTCAGAGGTGGAGGGAACAAGGAGAAGCATGAGACCAAATTGGAAGTGGAAGGATGGAGTGAAAAAGATTTTGAGTGATTGGGGCCTTAAACACAGAAGGGTAAGAGGCATGCAAGGAATAGTGAATTGGAATGATGTGGTGTACCGGGATCGACGTGCTGTCAATGGACTGAACCAGGGCATGTGAAACATCTAGGGTAAATCATTGAAAGGTCTGTGGGACCTGAATGTGGACAGGGAGCTGTGGTTTCAGTGCATTACACATGACAGCTAGAGACTGAGTGTAAACGAATGTTGCCTTTTTTCTCTGTTTTCCTGTTGCTACTTCGCTGAAGCAGGGGGTAGCAATGCTGTTCTCTGTTGGGCAGGGTAGTTCCAGAGATGGATGAAGACAAGCAAGTATGAATATGTACATGTGTATAAATATTTAGGTCTCTGTATATGTTATGTATATGTATGGGCATTTTTGTATATATATATATGTGCATATGAGTAGTTGGGTCATTCTTTGTCTGTTTCCTTGCGCTACCTTGCTGACGTGGGAAACAATGATTAAGTAAAATGATAATATTTTGAAATCCAGCTTCATGGAAGTTTGTTTAAACTGCTGAAAGTTTCAAGTTGATATGATGCACATCTGACACAATTGCTGTCGGAGAAATGATTGTAGCACCTTGAAAGTGATTGAAATTTGAGCAGTTAAACACTTTCGCATTTGAGGGAATGAGTCCTTCTGGTACTCAAAAGTTTTTGTTGATCACTGCTTAGAATGCTTATAAAGATATTTTATTTCATAATTTCTTGAACTAAATAGCATTTCATCTTACATTTCAGATACAAGCTTCAATTTTTGCATAAGGTTGATGCATATCTCAAATTACAGAATGCTCCCATAGGCTCATAAATGGACTTTTAGAGAATTTTCATAAATGTAGACACATACTGTGTCCTCAAAAAGACTTGCATGTGTAAGAGTGTTAGGTGCTTTATGATCTAAATCCTTGTAAGTGATCCATTGAAACAATTCAAAAACATGTAGTTAAGGGTGCTTAACTATATTTCTTATCTTTGGGGATAGGGGAGAAAGAATACTTCCCACATATTCCCTGCGTGTCGTAGAAGGCAACTAAAAGGGGAGGGAGCGGGGGGCTTGAAATTCTCCCTTCTCGTTTTTAATTTTCCAAAAGAAGGAACAGAGAAGGGGACCATGTGAGGATATTCCCTCAAAGGCTCAGTCCTCTGTTCTTAACACTACCTTGCTAATGCGGGAAATGGCGACTAGTATGAAAATAAAAAAACTATATTTCTAATTTACATATTCTCCAGGCTCTGTTAGACTCAACATGCATAAGGTTACACTGCAAAATTCATCTTTAGTGAGGTTGTATCGTCATCAGATGAAAAGGAGTACAATCTTGTTAAGGACTTTTCACTCCAAAGGGGTCCATCATTTTCATATCATTGACTGTTCACAACCTTGATGCAATAGGAGCTCCATAAAAGGGGTTTTGAGGTTATATAGTTGAATAAATGTTCATTATGCAGCTGATGCATTTTATTAGCGTTTTTTTATTCTCTTTTAGACATATAAGCAAAATGTTTCAAGTTCTTAATGTATCCCTGGTTTTTTAATTAAGTGACTTTGAAGATGCAATTATATATTTTCTTTTTGTGTTTATTGGTCATAATTTCCATTCATTGTTATAGTTTTTTGAAACTTCTGTTTGAGTTAAATGAGAGGAAGAGGTAGATGGAAAGGTGGGCTGTTTAATCTTTAGTAAGGATATTTTATATTTATATTTGTTATACGTAATTGCTGTTTCCTGCGTCAGCGAGGTAGCGCCAGGAAACAGACGAAGATTGGCCCTTTCACTCGTATACACATATTTATAGCAGAGAGGAAAGCTAAAATTGAGAGTAGTCATGCAAAAGGAAAGAAAAATGGAGTTACACTGAAAGCTCTGAATGGAATAATTTTGAGCACAGTGTGTGCAAAAAGTGTGATGTTGGATTACTTGTCACTACTCAGATTTACAATGTTACTCAAATTTACATAGGATTGGGCTAGAATAAAGAAAAGTAAAGGTCGGTAATGTGTGCTGTTGTTGGATTCGGAAGGATAAGTAAAATGAGGTTAGGAAGGTTATGTGTAATGAAGAAATCCTTAGACAGACACCTGGATTAGTGTTTTAGGTTGGTATGGCCTTGCAGAATGTAAGTCAGATCGGTCAAGAAGATATATGGTAGTATAGTTTAAGGTTTGAGGAGGAGGAGATAACTACAGAGAAGATGTTTAGATAAAGTTGCCAGTAGAATTATCATATATACTCATCTATAAGTCTACCTTTTTGTCTAGGTTGACCCTTGATTTTTGGCCATGAAATCATTATAATATGCCTTGTTTATAGGTCATCACAAGTTTTTGAGGTTAATAGAAGAACATATTAAGGTAATAAAGCACCATGATTTATGGCATATAAAACATTTCAGAACCTCACTAAAAAACACTCTACGTCCTACGAACTTAGGGTTGCAGCCTGAAATACCAAGTGCCAAAGGCAAATTGTTTACCATTTATTATTACAGCACTTTACACTGAAACACGGATAGTTTCAGCAAAAATATTGTGTATTTCCTTTCAATTATTTATTCAAGTCAGTTAGATAAAATATTATTGTAATACTTTTTTACTGAAAAATCATTCGAAAAGTGATTATGGTAACATTTTTTTGAACAGTGAAAGAAAACAAATGTTGTTTGTATTCGTTGATTTATACCCATCTTTCTACTGTAATACATTTGTCATTTCAGTGGAATTACATTTCCATGAATTTGTTATATGAATCACAGTATGAATAGAATATGTTTGTAATATAACTGTATTTTGAGTGAAAACTATTTAAAAACAAGTAACATCTCTTGAACATTGGATGGGTAGGTAAAGTCTTTTGTTTTCATTGTGTATTTTATCCTGTTTAACATTGAAATACATCATTTTTCAGCAAAACTACTTTTTATTTCTGAGAATATATTTATTGAGGCACAGTTGAGGTAAAATATCCTTGTGTAAGTTTTTTAATGGAAAACTATTTGAAAAACAGTACCATCTAGTTGATATAGCAGCTCCCTGGTCGAGGAGGGTTTGCCTTTGCAGTAGCCCTTTCTAAGCAGCCTTTGATATTACCATACACTGAAATTTTGTTTATACTCTTATTGTCTTACTTTTTATTTTCCAGAAATATGACAGGTTTGTTTATAGTACATTTCTATGGTACTTTTAAGTTACAAGTATTCATTTTTGAAAATACATGAGAGACCAAACAAATACCAGTACAGGTATTTGCGTAACTCTCTCACAAAAAATGGCCAGACATGCTTGACCCATATTCTCTTCAGCATGGATTCAAGAAGAAACAAGTTAACAGCATTGTTCAAGCTCTGAGGGATTGAATATGCAGAACAGACTAACATCTGTGCAGCAGCAAGGGAATTTAAGATATCAAAAAAAGAAAGTTTATAGAGTCTGGAGAAAGCTCTCTGCACAACTTAAGCATATGCCAAAAAACAAATGTGCTAACAGAGGAAAGTGTAACAATTGGCAAGTGTAACAATTGAAGTGGCAAAGTATGTCACTGAAAACTGAGGATCAATTTGAATCTTTGCTATGAAACTAACAAGGAAATTAGGCATCACAGATTTTAAGGCAAGCCATGGTAGGTGCACAAGATTTATGAAAAGAATTTATTTTGTACTAAGAAGGAATTGAAATATCACAGCGTCTTCCTCAGGAACTTGACGACAAGGTTATTGGATTTCATAGGTTGTATGAAATATTAAAAAGCTTTTTATTACCAGTACTTTTTGTAGATCTTTGGTTACCATAATGCCTAAGATGATATGATAAGTCAGCCTGAGCAAAGAAGTTTGACACAGATTACTGAGAGCACATTGTAGAGTAAGTTAGCCTACTGTAAATTGGTGAGCTTCATCTACTGAAGGCACTGCACAGCTTTTCATTATGAATTGGTACATTTTTTACATTTCCAGAAGTTAGTGAATCAGTTTGGAAAAGTTTGTGAAAGGAGAAAGTTGAGAGTAAATGTGAGTAAGAGCAAGGTTATTAGTTTCACTAGGGTTGAGGGACAAGTAAATTGAGATGTAAGTTTGAATGGAGAAAAATTGGAGGAAGTGAAGTGTTTTAGATATCTGGAAGTGGACTTAGCAGTGAATGGAACCATGGAAGCAGAAGTGAGTCACAGGGTGGGGGAGGGGGCGAAGGTTTTGGGAGCAATGAAGAATGTGTGGAAGGAGAGGTTATCTCAGAGAGCAAAAATGGGTTTGTTTGAAGGAATAGTAGTTCCAACATTATCATATGGTTACAAGGCATGGCTATAGATAGGATTGTTCAGAGGAGGGTGGATGTGTTGGAAATGAAACGTTTGAGGACAATATGTGGTGTACGGTGTTAAGTAATGAAAGCTTAAGAAAGATGTGTGGAAATAAAAAGATTGTGGTTGAGAGAGCAGAAGAGGGGTGTGTTGAAGTCGTTTGAACATACGGAGAAAATGAGCAAGGAGAGATTGACAAAGAGGATATATATGTCAGAGGTGGAAGGAACAAGGAGAAGCAGGAGACCAAATTGGAGATGGAAGGGTGGGGTGAAAAAGACTTTGAGTGGTCGGGGTCTGAACATACAGGAGGGTGAGAGGTGTGCAAGGAATAGAGTGAATTGGAACAATGTGTTACACCTGGGTCAATGTGTTCTCAATGGTGCCCATGATCTAGTATATGCATAAAACCACTAGAAAATGAAATTTGACAAGTTCCCAAATGCATTTTCATGTACTGATCACATTGTCAGGGGAGATACAAGAATGAGATAGAAGATGTAGAACAGTAGGTTGATATGCAAAGAAGAAACATAGCTAAGACACCATTGGTAAACAAGCATTACCAGATGGTGGTGTTTGGGTTGGTGTTGTTCATGTCTAGCATCATGCTCGTCATAAAAATCTTTATTACATGTACAAGAAAGGGAACAGTTAAAAAAAAAGGTTAAAAAGTCTTGCCTACGACAAAGCTATCCAGTTTGTATTGACCTTCACTAATATAAAAGTTCCAGTTCTCTGTATATCTGATGATAGATGATTCAATAATATTTCGCATGGCAAAGGAGTTACAGTTGATAACTGAATTGGCGTAACTTCAGTCACCGCAATGATCATAACTTTTAATATGACTGAATAAAGCATTTGATTCTGTCCTTTTCTTATACTGTATTTATGTTGCTTAAGTTTAACATAAAGATCCTTACCAGTCTGCCCAACATAAAATATCTTAAAATTTTTATAAGGTATTCTGTAAACATGGCCCCTAAAATTTTCTGGCGAGTTTTTGATTAAGACATTCTTTATATCACTGTTCCAGTTGATGACCTCTTAATATATTTAGTTGGTGTCTTGGATTATTTTGATTAACCTGTTTCAAATTCTATGTTTACTGAATAGAATAAAATTGTGTATAAAAGACAATGTATTTCAATTTAATGGAGAATATCATGCTAAGAAATTTGGTTTGGTGACAGGTATTCCTCTTCCAACAGTATTAATTAATCTTTCCAAGGAATTCTTTAAAACAAAATTACTAAGGGATATCTTACCCTTTAACGCAATTTGTTTTAGGTATGTAGATGATGTTCTTTGTGTTTGGCCAACAAACGAAAAGTTACAAACATTTCTCCCTTTACCTAACATTTTAGTGCCTTCTATCAACTTTACAGTGGAAGTGGAAAATAATTGTGTGTTACCATTTCTAGACTGCATAATTCACAGGGATAGAAAGAAGCATGTTTAAGTTCATATATAGCATATACTGATAACCCACCAATGTTTGTTTATCTTTTTTCATGCTATTTGCCATCTCCCATGTTGGCAAGGTAGCGTTAAGAACAGAGGAGTGAGCCTTTGAGGAAAACCCTTACTTGGCCCCCTTCTCTGTTCTTCCTTTTGGAAAATTAAAAACAAGAGGGGAGAATTTCCAGCCAATGTTTGTTCATATATTCATTATTACTCAGCTCAATGTGACAGGGTTAAATTATCATTATTCCAGTTGATGTTCCTTGGGGCATTACATATATGTAGTCTGGAATTTATTGAAGAGTTTGAGAATATACATTTTATTGGATCCAAGTTTAAGTATCCCAAATGTTTCATTGACAAAACCCTTAAGCTGGCATAGAAATAATTCTATAGACTTAAACCCAAACCTCCCCCTGTTACCAGGAATCCTTTAGTTCTCCCTTTTAATGATAATTCTAAATTACTTCCCAGGTTGCTTAAATCTTTCAATATAAATGTAGTCTTCAGGTGAGAAACTGCAGAAGCTGAGAGTAAATGTGAATAAGAGCAAGGTTATTGGGTTCAGTAGGGTTGAAGGACCCTATAATGAATATCTAAATCAAAAACTCACATTGTAAAAAGTTTAAGATGTTTTATGTTGGGCAGACTGGTGATGATCTTTAATGTTAAACTTAAGCAACATAAAAAGAGTATAAAAACAGGATAAGAATCAAATGCTTTCTTTAATCATGTTAAAAATTATCACCACCGGAGTAAAGCCAATTCAGTTATCAACTGTAACTCCTTTACCACGAGAAATATCACTGAATCTTCTACAATAAAATACACAAAGAAATGCAACATTAATATCAGTGAAGGTCTATACAAACTGGAAAGCTTTGTCGTATGCAAAACCTGTAAACAGATCCTTTACCTGTCTACATAATAAAAACTTTATGATGGGTATGATGCCAGACACAAACAATAACATCCTGTAACGCTTATTTACCAAAAGCATCTTCGCTATGTCTCTTCCTTGTATATCAACTTACTACTCTACATCTTCTAACTCATTCTTGTATCTCCCCTGACTATGTGATCATTACACGAAAGTGCACTTGGGAACTTATCGTGATTCATTTTCCTAATGGTTTTATGCATACATTAGACACGTGATGATCACAGATAAACTTGCAGACCACACGGGGAAAATCAAAGCAGGAAAATTTGCTTAAGCGCTTTCGTGTATTTCAACACATTTTCAAAAGCAAATGGTAACAAATCACAGATGGAGGAAAATATACAGAGACACCAGTGGATGTTAAGTGGATCACATCTTACACGGTAATGAAGCAGGTAATGAGGGTAGTATAGTAATCTACGTGGAGTCAGAGGACACTCGGGTAACAAAACCCGACCCTACTACCCAGGTCACTGCTGGTGTGCCAGGTCATCAACCTTCTTGCTCAATTCACTGTGAAATACATGTAGGATGACATTGTATTAACCAAATAATCCTCCATTAACATTCATATTCCTACCGTCAGTCGGCTGTATAAGAGCAGATTCAAATGCATTTTCAATTATAAAACTTTTATACTTCATGATTGAAGAATGTCTGGACCAGTCAATAAAATGTGAGTTTTCATTGATGTGAGCGAACAGACCGCTGGATGGTAGACCAGTACGTACAGAGTGTTTATGATGACGTACAGGAGATTTTGCCTTTACCTGTCTGTCTGTCCCAAGTAAAACGAACTACGTGTTTTACAAGGAATTCTGCAAACTGTACTATTGTCATTACCTGGGCTGTTCTTTATCAACATCTTCCTTACAGTGCTCTCATACAAGAAAACTAATTGTACATCAAAGCCTAAGCAGCGGAATGATAGGTTCAAAAGTTTGTGATAAAGTAAACACAGGATATTACTGGAAGACCTTCTATCATATGTCACATTATCATGATAAGTCTTTCTAGCCTTGGTCTTACATTTGTCCAGTACATGGGAAGGATAGAAATGTTTATTACGGTATCAGTATCGCTAAATTACTCGTCCAGAAATTCAGGGCTGACAGTTTGTAAAGCTCTCAAATATTTGGAAAATGCTATAAAAACTGTTTAGTGATTTA
>JAUUDZ010441436.1:0-13117 GCA_032361705.1 Panulirus versicolor
GGTCATCTTTACTACAGAAATCTGAGCCACACATCCCCTACCTTTCCTAAAACCCCCTTGGTCTTCAGTTGTCATGCATTCAATCACTTCCATCATTCTGTCAGTTAATGTTCTTGCTAACACTTTTCCTGTTATACTTAACAGAGTTGTTCCCCTATAATTGCTACATAATGCTTCACACCTTTTCCTTTGAATAAAGGAATAATGATAGCTTTCACCCAGTCTTCAGGCACAACCTTCTGTTTCCATGCTAAATTACATATAAGATGCATCCACTCTATGACACTCTCCTCCATACTTCAGCATTTCAGCCATAATCCCATCCACTCCAGGTGCATTTCCTACCTTCAGCCTCATTATTGCCCTTCTAACCTCCCTCTTTGCTATAGGCCCCTGCACTTGTATCCTCTTCCTTCCCTCCATACACATGGATGTAACAGCTACTGCCTTCCCTTGTCCCACATTCATCAGATAGCATACATAACTTGAACAAGTAGTGTGATTGTAGAAAGTGCTCAAGAATAGGGCCCTCTGAGTGTAAATCTCCTTCCCTGTACAGTTCAAGTTAGAAATAACACACACACACAACATACAGAAGTTTTAAAGGTTGTACGGTTGTAGAGAATGTTCAAGAGATTGGGCCTTATTAGTGGAAAACTCCCCTGTACAGTTCAGATAGATAATCACACACAAACAAACACAAGTTTTTTCCTTAAATTGTTTATGTTGGTCACATATTGTCTTTGTAGATGTAAGATATGAGTCTTTGTAAATGATGAAGTGAATTTTGAACAAGTGAAATTTTGACCTTCCATAGTAATAGAAATGGTTGTAAGTTTCTAATTTAGTAGCGTTTTTAGGATGAGGAGCACTGTATTTTGTGGAAGTTAAAAGTTCTGTTCATATTTAGTAATTAACTATTCTGTTCCCAGGAGGTTGCCATGTGGCCAGCCAAGCCCAATTGCCCATCAATGTACGGTGTGGCTCTGCCCTCCACCCCAGCCGGGGAAGGGTTGTCCCCCGTGGTCACGTGTTGCCCCCATAGCAGTCTACCCCAGGGGGCACCCTTGTGGGCAACCCCACAACCTGGTGGGCAGTTGCCTTTGGTGGTACTCATTGGGGTTACCTGATACATGGGCTACTATCTTCTCAGCTGATCGCAAACAACACCTTCTCACCACCTCTCTCAGGAAACTTGCCAGCTCATGTTGCAGATCTTCTGTAGTGCGGAGGGTCCACTGCAACTTCCAGCGACCCCAGACTTCTGTTTCCATCTCACCTTGGCAGTGAACAGCATCCCCCAGCAATAGCAGAGCTCATGTCTCTGCATTCTGATGAGATGATACTTGGCCACAGCCCCATGCAAATAACATCATTCTTAAGGCTCAGAAGTCTGTCTTAATGCAGCAGTGAATTGTGGCTAAGGTGCAACAGGGAACGTCAAACGTTGTACTAACGACCTTCGGTATTGGGATCATCAAGAGTATCAGCTTTGAGGTTCAGAGGAGAACACTGACTGGCAGATGCAGTATACGTATTGCTTAGGAGAGATTTGCAGTAATCCTTGGTCATCAGGCTGACCATGATACTTTTACTGCTGGCACTACAGACAACACTAGTCATCAGCCTCATCCACTTTGCTTAGCAGAGATGACTTGTATGAAAGTGTTTGGTGGATGATGATATCCTCAGTGTCTGCCGCACACAAGTGGATATATCTCGTGGTTAGGGCAAGAAAGGAAATGCCTTACAATATCCAGAAAGTTTATTTACTGCTGAAGTTTAGATTGTGCAAGATTTAAGAAGAGTTTATTGGTTGTGGATGTTCCAGTTGTTCCAGCAGAAGGACCTGTTACATGTTCAGCCCTCTCATTTTTTTTTTTTTTTTTTCCCCCACTGGCAGGTCATCATTGGGTGATAAGTGCTGTTGCATTACCAGTGCTTTAACGCCTCTACAGTATGGTGTCCACATATGACCCCTGGAAAAGTTTGCTTAGCAGTCTCTGCACATCCTCAGAGAAAGTGGTATTCATGAGAGGAATGTGTGGATGACTACCTGTTGTAGTGGGATATTGTAACTACTTGAATCTTCTTATCAAGAACTGTCACAAAGGCAGCCATTGGAAGAGGTATGCCTGCAGTCCACTTGTGCCTGCTCAGCCAATTCTTCATTATCAGTTGATGTCAGAATGAAGAGGCATGCCTGCTGCCCACTTGCACCTGCTGAGCCAGTTCTTCTTGCTGTCAGAAGGGAGCCTCGAACTGTTCATCTGAGGAAGGTCTTCAGATAGATCAGCCAGCCATCAGGTGACATGCCTCAGGAGACATCCCAGAAATGTCTAGGCAAGATGTAACTGTTTTGCCTCAGCTGTGCGGTCATCATCTGCATGCCATCCATTAATCATCCCCTTGCTCCACATCATAGAAGAAGTTGCTCATCACAACTCATTCAATGCCCTGATGGATGCCAGCTTGGTGAATTGTGTGTGATGTATTAAACAAGACCTCACCTGCTGTGTCTTTTCTGATTGATGGTTTTGTCCTTAAATGGCATCCTTCCTACATACTGTTTGACCTCCAGTATTCACTTTACTTAACTATGCTCATTTTTTGGTCTTCTTTTCAGTTTTTTTTACATTATTTGTTAAAGGGAATTAATGTCTTTCTTTTCCTCATATACAATATTTTGAAATTATGCTTCTCTATCAAAACATGATCATGGGTAAAAGTACGTCTTAGTATAAATATGGGTAAGAGTAGATTCTAGTTTTTCTAGAGTTATGGTTAATTTGGGATATGGAGAGAATAGTTTAGCTTGAATTTAGTTTAGTTTGTGGTGAGCTTGTCACACACCATCTATGACCCCAGTCTTGGTAACTTCCTACCCTGGCGGTTGTACCTCTCTTAGTGGTAAATAAGAGAATATATCTTCTTTGGTCTTATGAATTGCTGAGATATAATTGGTTATTCCAAAAGGTAATGGAACAATTCAAGTCATATGTGATTTTGATAAAATCTCTAGCAAGTTATATATGTCATATGTTTTATGAAGGTTGAATTAGCGGGAATCACAACAAAAAGGTTTTAATGATTGTAAATGTGTTATGTTGAATTTGATGTTTATGGCTTGAAATGGTGGCTTTTATTGATGGTTTCTTATGTTATCTGGGAATTTATTTAAAAGTGCCATTTGCAGGGATAAGAGTTTATGTAGATAAGCTGAAAGAAGGAAAAAAACATTTTTTTTTCTTAGAAATTGTATTAATTGGTTTATTTATTGAAAATAAATACTTAACATGCTGCACAGCTGTATGCATTGTATTGCTCATGAACATGTTAAATTAGCATGTTATAAAGTAATTGATATCATGGTTTATTATGATTTGCTAATGCTAACCTTGACAGCTTTGGACAAGACTTGCCTTTCTTTGTAGTTGAATAAGTCATTCTTTATTATGTCGCTTTTTCCAGTACTCTGAGGGGAATGACACTGAAGAATTATTTCCACATGTAAATGCCAGTAACCATCTCCACACTGCAGGTTGTTGAAGACTTCATTTGCTGAGGATTTATGCATGTTGACCTCATGGCTCTCCAATAGATGAAATGGTTATCTCTTAGTTACACAAAGATATAGTGTAGGAATCGACTAAGGTTCATCTGAGGAAGCCTTCAGAAAAGTATGTTAGGTTTGGTTTATGGGGATGAGAGATAATAAAAGAACAAGGAATAGAAAATAGATTAATGATCTTTGAGGGATAGATGAGAATTTGAGAATGTCAGTCCAACAAACACACTAACAGTAAAATTTAGATTGCATTTTTTAGTATAAATAGTCACTGCTTTCTCACACCATATTGGATGTACTTTTTCCATAGAGCTTTCAAGTTTTTTTATTATAGCCATTTTTTGTGGAAAAGTGATTGAAAACTATAGCTTATAAACATGTAACATTGAATGTGTTAGGATGCTTGATTAAAGCTAGGTGCAAAGAGTTTCATGATTCTCCACCTCATATGGGAATATTCGTGTTTGTATTAGAGTACATTTTGTGTTGTCAAACTGCATGTTACTAGGTTGCTCATTGAGTCTTCTTTCAAGCTGTCAGTAGCACCATTTTACAGGATATTTATTTTCCACCATTTAGCTTACATGGCTCCAGTCATTTCAGTTGATGTCTGTCAGTGAATTTTAAGAAATACTCTCCTCCTGATCAATTTGTCTGTATTCATTTCCCTGTTTTATCTATTCTCTCTGTTCTTTTGATTTCAGGAATCAAACATTTACTTTTTTTTATTGTTTAATGTTCAGGCTGTACGAGCAGATGCAATAATAGGTCTCAGTGTAGTTTGATAAAATAAGGATCTTGACATTTCTTGGCTTATGTTTAGTATATGGTTTACCTCACCTTAATTTCCTGCCCCAAGAGTCCATTTTTTCTTGTATAGGGCTATTGTTATCCTTAGAAAGCTGGTCACATCTGCTGGGTGGGACTACAAGTAATAAAGTGAACTAATGTTTTATGTGTGATTACTATTTGTACTGTATGGGGAGTGTTTTACACTCATGGGGTTCCATCTCTTGAACATTCTTTACTATCATAAAAGCTCTTAATTCTATATATGCTGCCTGCATTCAGTGTGTCCTCAGTCTTCTTTCCCTATTCATCCACAACTCTTCTACTGTAAAAGTACCTCTTTACATATTCTTTCATGTGTTTCTTGCTTAATTTCATACTGTCATGAGGTTGCTTTGTATTTTTATATCTTGAAGAAGTGTTCACTGTCCCCTATCATAGATCTACTTTAAGAATTTGAAAGTCTTGGTCCCATCACTCCTTACTCTTGTCCCTTCCAGGGTAGGCAAATTTAAAGCCTTTCTCAGTAACTCAGCTTTCTTAAGTCTTGTATTATCTTTATTGACCTTCTCTGTTAACACTTTGCACTTCTTTAGGTACATTGACCAAACTTGAGAAGCATATTATAGTTTTAGCCTTCCTACATAGGATGTGAATGGCTTTTTGAATATTTTTGTATCCATATACTTGAAAGCTATTCTGATATTTGCCAGTTGACAGTTTATCTACTTAACTATTCTGATTTATATATTTTTTTATCCATATGCTTGAAATTTGCTCTGATATTTGCCAGCAAGTTTTGTCTCCTTAACTATTCTCCCTGTGTGGGAATCTCGCACCAGGTTAGGGACAATGTCACCCCAAGTCCATATCACAAACAATCTTGAAACTTATTTTCTGCTAGATAGTAATCATATTGAAAACATCTTTCACTTTAACATATCCTTATTACCTCCTTCTTCCTTGACTTCTTTTTCTCTCTTTACCGTCAAGTACCCCTCCAAGCAAAACAGGTGAGATCTCATTTCTTAGAAAAAAAAAAAAAAAAAAAAAAAAAATCCACACCATCAATATCTGGTGGACTTTCCCTTATATGCTCCTTGAAATCCAGCTCCTTACAATTAATTGTTATTCTTTTAACATTTTGATTCTTCAATTTCAATCTGACGGTACCATCTCATAACACTCCTCTCACAATGGTGCTGGTGGGGCTGCTCTGTCCTCTTGCCTTGTTTTGTGTATCCAGTTTTGTTGTCTTCTGACAGTATTCCTCTTCTTTCTCCCTCCATTGATTTTTGTATTTGATTGAATATTTAACCCACGGAATTTCACCTTGTCTTTTTAAGTTTCTTAGCTTTTCTAAGTACCTCCTGGTTAAATGACTACAAGTGAAACCTAATCAAAACTGGTTCCCCCTTATAACTGGATCAAAACCAACACTTCTCCTTTCTTGTACCATTGAAATTGCAACTGGCAGTTTTATAATCTGAAGTAATCTTTTGATTAGCATTTCATTTTTTTTTCCCCTTTGTTCCTTATGTGATTTATGATTTTCTTTCAAGACAAAAACGATTAGTTATTTACATCTGTTGACCTCCTGTTTTATTAACCTTTGTAATTTTTGTTTCACTCACTTCGTGTAGACCCTTCAATACTGCATTATCAACCTCTGTGTCTCTGACTATCTTTAAGATGTCACTTTTAGCTAACAAACATTGGTCCTTTATGATCTGTACTTTTTTTAAGCCTTTCATTAGCTAGGCCATAGACTTCCTTAATTGCTCCAACTCAGTTTCACTGTATTGCCATTATACCTCTGTTATATGGCCCAAGATCTGTGTCCCCATGCATCAGTATTCACGCTGTGTGTTTGTTGATCACCTGCCAGAATTGCCCCCTTTTGCAACTCTCTTTCCACTATCGTTCATAGATTGTGTATGTGTTACAGCGCTTTACTCAAAAAGAACAATCACTTTGGATATTTAGAGAATACCCATCAGACCTCATTAGCTTTTAGTGAATTCGCCATCTTTCTTCTGATTATGTACCTCCAGAATCCCAACTAAATTGAATTATTGTTAATACTCAAGGATAATATTTGTGAGATCCCTAAGTTCCTTGTGCATTTCAAGACAACTTCTCATGATCCTTGAATCGACTCCTCCTCAGATTGTTTGAGCTTTTGGTCTTGCTTTTAAACAATTTCCCATACCATATTCAAACATTTGGTCCTTTGTGTTTTATCCCTTTCATCTTTACCTCTTGCCTCTTTGTTTTGGATCTTGTTATAACTGACTGAACCTGGTGCATTCCTTTTTTTGGGTCCGTAGCAAATTATCGAAGGTTTAGAACAAAAACTTCAGTACAGGACTTTGCTTTTTCAGTCTTTGCTGACAAGTTTTCTTGTCAAATTTCTCTTGACTTCTTTAAGACCTCTAATTTATTAGTTTTTGGCTTGGGCAGTGCAGATGGTCTTAAATTATCCCCCAGTGTAATTCTCCTAACAGTAATGAAGCATACGAGTACAAAATAGTCTCATTCATGAGGAGAATTTAAATTTTGAACTATCTTTTGACAGTGGCACCTTTTGGTTACTGTAAAACTTTCCTCTCTTTTGTTAAGTCAGAGCTGCACTTTTATACTGTAAAATTTAGCAAGCAACACTTGTTTGCTACCCCATTGTTAGCCACTCACTCTCACAGAAATTGGATCTCACTACGAAAAAGCACAATAGATAGAATGAATAGATTTACAGAAATTGTCATTACTACCAAATTTTTTATTTGAATCTGGGAAAGTTTCAGTCCCAAGCTATATTAAACTTCAAAAATTTGATTCTCTCGGACTTAATAACAAGGTGCCCCTTCACTTTCTACTCTCTCCCTTTACTTGTACATAATAGGCTTCATGAGCTGCAGTGAACACTTGATTAGTGGGGCTTGTATGCCCCAACTGCAGTGAAGAGAAAGATATTGATGGATCATATGTGCCTCAGCTGCAATGAGTGTTAATTGTTAAATTTTTGCTTATGTGGTTGCTTACTGTGGTGTGTATGTCTACATAATAGAAAGGGGTTAAGTTCCTAGTTTGAATGTTATTTCCATGATTCTTTTGTTGATAATTTTGTTGGATTCTATTTCTCTCCAAACTGAGGTGTCATCAGAATAGCAGTTCCAGTTTTTTCTTCCATTTTTCTCATAAATGTATTTCTTTTGCAGTTTTTCTGCTTTCCCATTTAAACTCAATTTACCTTATCACCTTGAAATACCAATCATTATATGATTTTTATATATTTATAACATATCTTCATGGAAAAATAGATTAGCATGATATGCTCTATGGATGTAATGTATTTTAAGGTAACAGTTTGATTGTTGAGTAATATATTTCTGATTATTTCAAGTACAGTATGCTAATTAAGTACTTGTGGTAGTGTTTTTTGCTTTCCACAGTGAGGTACAACAAGCACAGAGTTAAGAGGCAAACCTTGATGTGTGTGGTCATGCTGGTGTTGTGACTTTAGCATGGGATAGGAAGAAGAGTCAGATTTAGTAGGATTAAACCAACTCACATACCACTGTCTTCCGATGTTGAGAAGTTTTTGTTTGTGAATTACTTTATCTACCTTCTGTTTTAACACTTGTTTTGTCAATATATTTTGTTTCACCTATCATTATTTTCATAAAAGATCTTGCAGCAGAAAGGATGGTGGTGAAATGTTGCCCGGCAAGAATTGTAAAGTGTTGACGTATTTGATATTTTGTGTTCTCGTATTCCAAATATCTGAAGAGAGGAAGTTTCGGCGGAGTGATTTTAGGTTTTTCACGTGAAATAGTAAAATGCTATCTAATGTGGGAAAAATTGTGCAGTTTTGAAGATGTGTATTTTGTATCTTTCTGTAGTGTGGCGTGTGAAGTGATGGTGAGTGGTGCTAGCCCATTTGATATGCACATAGTGCCGTGTTGCCTGGGTTGCAGCAGATGGTGATACCCAGTGGTGGTAACTGGGAGTCCAGGCAGCTCAGTGCACTTTCTGATGCCCATAACAGGTGCCAGCCAAGAGTCTGGGAGCCTCAGGAGCTGCATACTGGGTCTCCCCGTCTCTCCATTCCACCTGGCCAGGCTTGCTGCAGAAGTGATCCCTTCCCAGAGCACTGTGGTGGTAAACCTGGATCCCCTGCCTTTTTTGGCAGTGCCCCCTCAGCCAGATTGTGCGTCCCATTCTGGTCCAGTTCTGACGCATCACCCATTCCTTTCAGAGTGGTGTGAGCTCTGCTCCCCTCACTATAGTGTGTGGAGTGCTGACCTCTGCCACACTTTCAGAATGTGAAAGGAAATGTCACCTAGAAAACAAGAGGACAACTCAGCAGTCACCAATAGTACTTAATCTTGCAACATTGATTCAGGTAAGGACTATTTTGTGAGGATTATGTAGCAATATTTTGTTAGTATTGTATAAAAGCCTGCTTTTATTGGCACTATTCTCATTGATGAGCATGTGGCTACTCAATGCAAGGAATTTAATATGAGAGTATTGTTCTTATCATTGTTAACAATGTATTAGATTTTATTAAAAGATCTCCACTGATTAGAGAGCCTTTTCTATTTTTTTTTATTAAGTTTATATTAGGAGTCTTGGAGTGTGGGAAGAGAATTTAAGTTTAGGCTCTGCTGTTTGATTGTATACTCACAAGAAAAACTGATATCTTTAGTAAGGTTTATGTAATTAAGTTGTGGTGTGTGGGATTACTCACAAGAAAAACTAACATCTTTAGTAAGGTGTATGTAATTAGTATGTTGTGGTTTGTGGGATTTTATAAGTGCCTTTTGCATAGGTAAGCTTGTTGAGAAGTTTTTTTATATCTTATGCCATCAAAGTGGATAATCAAGTGGAGATTGGTTGTTGATAAGTATGTGTACTTTATTTGCAATTATCTCTCTAAAGTTTTGAAGGATAAGAAGTTGATGTTGATTGAAATAGGAGGAGGAATAATGAGAGACAGGGAAAGGAGAGAGGGAAAGAATGATAGAGAAGAGGAATGTACACATACGATACCTACCTCCTCCGGGACCCCACTATCTACTAGATTCTTAGTGTTCTGGAGGCTGATCACATCCACTGTAAAGGATCACAGGTCAAGATGTATGATGATATTTTGTATATTGCTTTGTGGAGTGGGTGCAAGACAATTGAGGAATAAGTGTTCACTGTGAAAAGAATGGAAGTTTCATCTTAGGTATGAGGGTGTCTTGTGTTGTATGTGCATGGAAATAAGACTTGTGAATGCAAAGGAAAGAAAGAGGTTGGATATTATAACCAGACAGAGCTTTATCATTCCTTGAGACCTGCCTCATACCCTCTTTTTCTTGACCCCTAGTTCTTTACTCCTCATGTGGTAATCATATTTACTTTTGCCTTGGTTTGTTCCGTGAATCCATAACTCTTTTGTTGAAGAATTGTTTTTTTTTTCTTTTCTCCATACACTTGACTTGCCAACTTCCAATCCTCAACTGCTTCATCACCCATCCATGCATTCAAATCTTCCATAATTATCACTTGATCCCTTGTATCAAAGTTGATGATGCACTCCAAAAACACACTCTCATTGCCACTCTTCTCATTACCAGATGCATAAGCATTGACATCCACCCACCTCTCACATTCCACTTTCATTCTCACCAACATCAGTCAGGAATTCACTTCCTTGCACTGTTTAACACATTCTCACTTCTTCAGCAGGAGTGCCACCCCTTCCTTTGCTCTTGCCCTCACACTAACCCTGGATTTTACCATTCAAACATTGTCATACCATTCTTTTCCCTTCCTCTTGAGCTTTTTTTCACTGAGAGCTATAACATCCAGGTTTCTTTCCCCAAACATTTTACCTTTCTGTTCCTGCTGGTTCTGTTCATGCACATTCAGACACCTGAGCTTGAGCCTTCGAGGGGGATGAGCACCCACTTGGCTCCTTCTTCTGGTTCCACTTTAAGAAATTGAAATCCAAGGAGGGGAGGGTTCCAGCCCTCTTCTGTCATCCCTCTTAGATTCCTTGTACAACATGTTGGAGATATGAGGGTGGTATTTTTTCTTACCTATCCGTAGGAATAGATCTTTTTGTGTACAATTTATTCTCATTGACATACAGAGACATAGGTTCTGTGAATTTAGAGAGAATTAGAAAAAAAAGCAATTCTTATTCATGTTTAATGTGCTGTCTCATGAAAGTGTGCTTTCATCATCCACAGAATGTCTGAGAGATATAGTCGCCCACACACACCCCCAGGGCCCCCTCCTTCTCAAGGGCCTCGCAGCCTCTCCACTCGTGGACCCTCAACCTCAACCTTGTCATCCAAGCCTCTGCCCACTAAATCTTATGATGATCATCTGTATGATAAATATGATAAACTCTTCTCTAAGCCTTCTTCTTATCACTCCTCCAAACCTTATTCTGATGATAAATATAAAAGTGCTCCAGTGAGAAAAATTAGTGATAAAGTGCCAAATAGTAAGTTTGTGGGTAAAAGTGATGTATATGATGATATATACAAGACCAGAGATGTTAGTTACTCTGGTGATAGATATAGTGAAAAGGACCACCTCTATGTCAGTAGTTACCCAGACAAAGGAAGGTATACTGAAAAATACCCAACAAGTTCTCCTTATAGTGAAAAATTTTCTGGAAAGAAGTTTGCTGATGATTATGACTCTTATCCAGAAAAGACAAGCAGGTATCCAAGACATGAAAATGATGCCTATTATGGCAGTACTGTGAGTTCATATGACACTTACGGCTCATATGATGCATATAGTAGTGACAGGCATGGGATAGGTGGCTACACTGTTGACAAGCATGGTGTTGGCTTTGGAACTTATGGAGATAAATATGGAGGAAGAGGAGGCATGAGTGGATATGGAGGAGAAAAACTAGGAGGACTCAGTTATGGAGGTGACAAACTAGGAAGAAGTGGAGGTAGTTATGGCATAGACAAGCAAGGAAGGGGGGGTGGTGCTTACCCCAGAGATGACAAGTTGGGCAGCCTTGGCTATGGAGATGACAAATCTGGAACAAGAACAAGAAACTACCCTGATGATGATCGCCGACCCTACCGAGATTACAGCCCTCCACGGACTGGCAGGTGGTATCGTTAACTTTTGACAGTTTGATAAGTTAATGATTAAGATATTTAAGAAAGGACCACATTGAATACCATTATTGTGTATCTGTATACAGGACATGACATTCACTCCCTACAACATTATCATCAGGAGCAACAATACAAATCAGATACCTCAAAACACTTACTGGAATCAGATTTGGACTAGAAAAATAATTCCTCTGTCAGTGTATTCTACATACTTCATCTTCTTCATCCTAAGCTAGGCTTCATCTGCCAGAACATTAACATTATCAAAAGGCAATAAAGTTGTAAACCACACAAAACAAAGCACTTACAACAGTCACTGGCAGCATACCAATCATAACCATGCAATTTCTACTCTGAAATAAAAATCTTGCTAGTGCAATCCCACTTTTGATATGCTCAGTTTCAATATTTTGTAACAGCACAAGACCCTTCCCATGCAAACTGTTCCATAGTAGAAAGGGAAAGCTTACCCCTTCTTCATAAACACTTCAACAACCTATAGTCACAGATCCCCCACCTCAAGAGACACAACATTGTCAAAGTATAGATACTCGCAAATGAACCAACGAGCACTAAACTACCCTACCAACCCAGTCTTTAACATCATCCCACCAGACACACATCCATATGAAACCACACTCCCTAGACATATATGAAATACACTTTTTGTCTGTGCTTTAAACACTAGTCATCTGTACACTTTTTTGTCTGTGCTCTAGACACTAATCATCTGTACAGCATTACAAACACCAATTCACTGAATCACAAGACTCATACCCACAATGCAACTTCCAAACTGAAGATGTTGAAGACTTATTTGTAAATTGTCCTACACTCACCTCGCACAGACATATACAACATTACTGTAGTCCTTGACCTGTGGTCTTGCCTGATGGATGAGGCTGGCTTTCTGAATGCTGCAGGAGCTCCATAGAAGGGGCTCCTGGGTTAGGAAGGCAAAGCTAAAGGTAAGAAATATACTGATTAGGTGTTTGTACAGGTAAGAAATATACTGATTAGGTGTTTGTACTGTACATGTAGAAATATGGTATTACATTATCATCATGGTCTTGAAGGAAAAGTGTATAGGTAATTGGTGTCTTTTTGTCTTGTACAGGTAAGTTATAATTACTAGTAATCAGTTTATTTGTATTGATAACATGCTTACAAGTGTATTGAATTGAGGCATGGTTTCCATTGTTTTAAAAGATTAAATTTAATGTCTCTAACCCAAAAGTCTAATGTTTACTGTTTTAAGATAAGGCTTTTAGGTTTCCTGTGTGGAATAAATCGTATCACACCGTTTGGTACAGTTTTTGAAGTCAGCTAAACATGAATTGTTGCCTCAGTTACCCTGGGTTATTGAGAGTAGAGGGATGCAACTTTTGCTCTCTGTCCTTATGTTAATTAATATTTTTGCCCTTTCTTTTTTTGGGTGATATTTTTTTCGAGTTAGTATTGAAAGGTTAAGAGAGATGTGTGGTAATAAAAAGTGTGGTTGAGAGAGCAGAAGAGGGTGTTTTGAAATAGTTTGGTCTCATGGAGAGAATGAGTGAGGAAAGATTGACAAAGAGGATATATGTGTCAGAGATGGAGGGAACGAGAAGTGGGAGAC